>JANVCC010000267.1:1916853-2135495 GCA_025345505.1 Todiramphus chloris collaris | reverse complement strand
CCCTGGTGTTTTGAACAGAATATGCCAACAGGTCCATGTGGGAGTTCTGACATCCATTTGGCCCTTTAATACAGCTAGGAACCAATGAACACCTCTTTATTCTGCCTCTAAATAGCTCTTAAAAGACGGCCTCTTACAATGCTACCAAATTATTCCCCTTCATTGTAGCTTTGATTTGTTCCCAGCTCATGATCAGATCCAAATGAGAAAAAGGAAAGCTTTCTTGAGGCTGTCCTAATTGGATGGATAGGCTGGGCCTGACTCCGGGCCCCTTGCATGGTGAATTTGCATTTTGAGTTGTTCTTGGAAATCAAGTGAGTTCTTCTCTCGCTTGCTGCTGTTAGAGCCTTGGGTTCCTATCCAATCTCCCCTAATCACTGCTATTACAATGTAAGCCTCGGAATCACAACTTGGTTTTTTCCTTAAATTGCCAATTACAATGCAGGATATGGCCTCTTCCGTCGTGGCGTTTCGCAGGATGCGTGAAAGATCTCTTCAGCCACACCTGATAAACAGGGGAACAGATTTTCATTTAGCAGGAGGAAAAAAAAAAGTAAAACTGAAGATTTCACTAAGGTTTTAGTTCTTCTGTTCACAGAGCTCAATGCATTGAATGCTAGCTGCTGGACTGCTGAATTAGGAATGACTGACTCCGAGTTCTGGGGGGCTTGCACTTAAGTGGTGTTTTGTTCTGGTTATGCTGCTGGGGAAAGGAAAGAGTTTGCATGTCTGACACGTTGCTGGTTGCAGCCTGCCTTGATGTTAAACTTGGGGGAGTCCTAACTTCTTCTGGGGAGTTGCCCTTAAGTACATTTAATGGCAATGAAAGAAGATTGATGGCTTTGGAGACAGAGGGGCTGATTCTACAGCCGCTGCAATAAGTACCACCCTACTGTTCCTGATGTGGGTCTAAATTTCTCTGCGGATGTGTCTATAATGCACTCCAGCTCCTGTCTGTCAGGTAGTTGCCTGTCTTATGTAGAGCTGAATGACCCAGATGGGCTTGGATATGAAAGATCTGGTCCTCTGCAATCCCAGGTAGCTGTGCTGGAGGGTTAAAATGGAAGGAGCTGTTTAACTTGGCTGCACAGACCCAGCGGACAAGCCCTGGAGATCCTGGGGCTGAGGTGCACATCTCCCTGGTGAGAGGTCTAACGCCTCGCTGCGCTGCCGCTAGCTGCCTGAAACCAGGAAGGTCTTTGGTGGGCTGCTTTGCTCTCTAAGGGCTCAGGAGGTGATCTGCCTTGATTCAAATGAGCTTATTGTTGCATCTGTAGTTTTGTTTTGCTACAGGAAAATATTGTTAATTCATATAGCTAGATGCCCAAGCGACACACTGATGTGCTCTCTGGTCTTGAAGAAGATTCTCTTGGAATCCAAGCGTACTAATGATTGACACTAATTGTTTTCAGTCATGTGATTTTTATGGGTAATGCTTAGCAGAAGAGATGGTAGGTGCAGGTATTAGAGGGTAATCATACAGCAGTCATGTTGCAGTAGCAGTGCCTTTTTCATAAAAGGTCAAAATAATTTGCGGTGCCTCTTATGTTTTAAATGGTGTGTTTACTGTGGGTAAAACTACCTTGAAAAGACTTTAACAAAGATGACTTAATCCTCTGAGATGCCTGAGGTGGCAGGATGCTTGTTCCTTGCATTCTCTGCCAGGCTGATTCCACAGGGGGTGATTTGGATTTCTCCATGTCCTTTTAAAACATGTGCTGTGTTCCTCAGCTGGCTTCTGCTCGCAGCTTGGGAAGCTGCTTGGCTCTGCCAACCAGCAAGTCCGTTTCACCAAGTGTTGTCATCTCTTTTTGTGGAAGCATCTCCTTGCACCACTGAAGGGATTGATTCTCTTCATTTCTGGAGACTGAGAACCTTTCACTGCTGTTTATAGCTAGAGGTCCATGTGAGGAAGGAGGGGGGGAAATTTCACTTGACACATTAAGTCAGGGGACTTCTCATGTTTTCATCTCTTCTAGTTACACAGACTGTTTTTCACCCTGAAGTTAAGTCTCATCTTCGACTGATCAATAATTCTAGGGGCACCACTGACCTCTTCAAACAGCATGGGTTGAGGTATGTGTGTTTGCAAGCATATGAGGGGGAAAAAAGGCTTGGTGCCTTATTTCTTACCAGTCTAATTATTGAACTTAAGGTACTGTGATTTACCCAACCTCCGTGTGTAGGCAAACAGATTTAAAATGATTTGAATGGAAGAAGAAACATGGTTTGAACTAAGTGAAGTTAGGGAATACAGGTAAATTCAGCAGCAAGCTGACCAATAGCTTTATGCTGGTGTAGACTATAAAAAAACCCCAACAAAACCAGCAATAATGAAAGCCACCATTATAAATCTGCTTCTTATTGCTTACAGCTTCAGGCTGACTTAAAATCAACTTTTATTAGCTCCATATTAGGGGATTGTTTCCTCTGGATTTGATTACTAGGATGGATAGATTTGAAATCTGCATTTCCATATAGATAGAACTGTTCTTTTATAACCCTGCTGCATTCCTGAGGAGGAGAGGAGTTCACCAAGGCTGATTGTTTTAAAGGACTGCCTACAACATGGGCTGGGGAGAGAGAAGGTGGAGGTGAGGCATTAAGAGGGGCTATGGCACCTGGAATGAGTCTATCAGGCATCGGGCCATGTAGTTTTATTTGTATTAGGCTAGAGACTATAGTCTGTCTGGAAAGAAGAGTACCCTTGAACTAGGTCCTACCTTTTGCTGATTGAAGGGCCATGTGAAAGAAAGGATGCTGCTGTCCTGTTTCAGAGACAAGTTAGCTGAGGTAGAGAAGTAGTTTTTCAGCCTTTTAAAGGGCTGAAGAGCCCTTAATATGCTTTGAGCAAGCTGAGAATAGTTATCCTTGTGTAACAGAAAGCACATGCTGCCAAAGGGGAGAGGTAGATCTTCCCCCTTATAAAAAAAGGACTGTTTGAATGATGCTACTTTCCACAACTCTTCAATGCTGTGTAGTCTGAGAAGAATTAAGGGCAGTTTTAACCTCTGGCAGACCATCATGTAGCTATGGGGCTTGCTATGTGCCATATTAATGTACAGAATTGGAGTTCTGGAGCCTAGTGTCCCTTCATAGCAGCTTAGGGGACAGGGAGAGGTCTTATTTTTCCTTCCTCTGCTTCTAGGCATGGGCTTTCATTCATTTAATCTCTCTTGAAACAGATCAGAAAAAACAAATAAATCTGTCTGCTCTGTTTTTCCCCTTTCCTTCCCTGGGCTAGTCTGATGCTGGTGAAATGAGCTGACTTGGAGAAGCCAGCTGACTTTGGTGCTGGTGGGGATGAGCAGCAGGAGTGGAAGGGAGATGAGCAGCACCTTTTTCTGGTAGTGGAAGTGATCAATGTGTGGATTAGCCCAGCCAGCCTGGTGAAGGTTCTCCTCTAATCCACTTGCAAGCTGCAGTTTCCAGCTGGCATGGTAACTGGGATTTCCCAAGTTTTGTCTCCATCTGTGGGAGACCTCCAGGGGAGTTGCTTTATCACAGGGTCTTTTGTCTGGAAAAGGAGGATGACAGCTCTTTTGTGAAGTTTTGACACCTGCAGATAACTACCATGTCCTGCAGCCTATGCCAGATCCCCTTTCTTCATATGTAACCACCACCCACCTTGAGCTTTTTAGTGACAAGTGGAAAATTGCTCTATTAACAGAACAAGAAGTTAATACCTTCCAGCACCTGCTTCTTTATGGCTGTGAAAACTTTGAATTGAATATGCAATAACAGATAAAATAAAAGTACAATGATGTAAAAGTAGAATTAATTCAAATTGATTTTCCTCTCTTCCTTCTTGTACTAATTTTGTACCTATTTGATGTTTCTGGAATGAGCTGTCTTTGAATGGAAGTTACTGTCAGAGATACTGCTGGAGTCTAAGGGTGGAATTCTGCTGCAGGTTTTCTGGGTACATTTTGGTGAGTACTAATGTTACTGCTTCCTGAGATGCCCAACTTACCCTTCTGAACTCGTGTAGTGTAAGCCTGCCTTCCAAGTCTTTACCTAAACCCTCAAAATGGTTTCAAGGAACTTAAGTTTCATAGCCTTTTGTGTAGGGTTTATTAATACAGTGGACTTGCTGATGTTTTATTCCCTTTGCAGTCTCTGTCTAAAGCTCTAGAGAAGCAGAAGCTGCAGCTGGGGCACAGCATGAGAGGACCACTCTTGTGTGTGTTGTTGGTTACTGGGTGACTTGAAATCAATTGGGTGGATGTGAAGACAGGTTTGCTGGAGATTTACTCCTGTTTCTTGCTGGGATACATCAGGTCCTCAGATTCTTTTGCAATGTGTTAATCTCCTATGCTTAGTTGGTTTCCGTTATTACACTGGACTTGCAGATGGAGTTGAGACAAACCTGTAACAACGCAGAGCAGGAGGAGAAGGGCTGTAGCTGAAACATGCTTTGCACAAAGATGTTTTCTTTGAAACAGGGAGCTTTGTGTTGCTGGTCCTTTGCTGCCTCATAGCATCAAATATTCATTCCATGTCTGCATTTTGATTGTGAGAGTGTGATACAAGAAGACATGATGTTGCTTTAAGCCAGCGAAACCACAGAGCTGTCAGAAAGGAGACCACAGCTACATGGAGCTCTTCCCTTAGAAGGAGCAGTTTGCAGGCATGTCTGGTGTAAAGAATGAAAACACTGGAGAAACAGGGGATGGCTCAAGAGGAGGTGAAGTTTCTGAAAGATGTGGTATTTGGCTTGGGGATGTAAAATCCCAGTCCTTTTGTACATAGAAAGAAAAAGCAATTTAATCTGTAGTACACCAGACTGCATAATAAACAGGCAGAGGTACCTAACCTGTTAACCCTGAACTGCTGGCTGCTCAACAGGCTGCATAATAAAAGGTCTTGGCTATATTACCTTGAATTATTGTTGGTATAACAGACTGCAGGTAATAAGCAGGCACAGGTATATAACCTTCACCTTTTTCTAGACAGAGCAGGAAATGTTGTTTTTCCTTCGTGCTGTTCTTGCCTCATGCTGGGCTACTGGAAAATGGACTTGGTTTGATGCTCTTGTTTGGCCCAGGTCAGTAAAGACTAAAAACCTTCCTATTCCCTGAGGAAACCGTGAAAAGAGCTGCTGAGTGATGCTGTGGATAGATGGTCTGTCCAGTGATGAGGGTTGTTGTCAAGAGTTACCCAAGCTTATTCCCCTGTTAATTACTTGTTAGCTCAATTTGAAGTGTGAGAACGCAGAAGTGTTTGCCCTGGCAGTTTTACAGGCCACTTAAACTTGCAAGGGCATCCTTATCAGAATCACATATGTGGCCTTTATCACAAATAATTACTCTGGACAACTGAGGAATATTTTAGGGCATGTTCAACTCCTGCCTTGTTCAGGCAAGTGCTAACTCTCTCTGCCAGTGCCCTGGGAGAAGAGGATTGTCACTCCTGGCAGATGAAAGCCCAGACTGCTCACACTGCTGCTGCCTTGGGAAGGAGGGGACAGGGAAGCTGGTTTTTAACTGAAGCTGCTGGTGTCGAGTCACCATAACAACCTTTCTGGACAGTCTTTGAGAAACTGTGCACTGTGGAAATTGAAGGAAGTTTCTTTCCTTCCAGAGACTAGATAATAGTATTTAGTTCTAGATTTCCATATCTCCTTGCCAATGCAGAAAGACTAAGAACCTTAATCTTCCTGTCCTGAAACCCTGCATATGCAAGACAGGGATAATGTTCCCAAATCTGACTTTAGAGTTAATATTTATCTTGTTAGACCGTGGCTTTCCTTCTAAACTCCCTTGCTGCTGCTGATCTTTTCCAGTGGCAAAACAGGGCCCTCAGCAAAGGGTCTGGATCAGTCTTATGAAATAAATAATAGCTCCACTGAGCAGTGTGAAGAAATAACAATGGAAGGTAAAAGGTCTGCATTCCTCTAAACCAGCAGAACAGAAGCATTAGGGATAGTTTTGCCAAAACAGAATTTGAGTAACTCTGTTTCAGCTCACTGATCAGTTGGAAATCAGCACAGGGATGAAAATGAGTCTGTGGCACTTGACAGCAGTGGCCATCACCCATGCTGGTCTCATTCAAAAGTGATAAAAGGATAAGTGAGCAGACAACAGATCAAACTGAGGGACAGAAGTCTCCTGCTGGAGATACAATCATTGGTTTGTGTTTCTGTCCCAAAAGAACTTGAGCCTTGCTGGAAGGTTTAACCACATGGATTCACGAGGCTGGCCCTAGTGTTGAGAGGGTCCATTCTCTCTGGGTTTTAGCAGAGCTCATCATCTCTTATGTAAACTATTAAAGGGTGCACTTGGAGGTTGTTGTCAAGGGTCAAGACACTCTGATGCTGAACAAAGATGCTGTAATTCTCTGTACACTCGTGCACTGCAAGTGTGAGGGCAGGTCAGCGTCAGCTGCCAGCAGCTCTGTTTGGAGAAGGTGTGATGCTCTGTGGCTTTGCAGTTCCTAGCTCAAAGCTCCTGAAATATGGAAAAAAAATTAACTTGATTTGAGGGAACTCTCGGCCAGACTCAGGTTTTCTACCAGTTTGACCTTTGAAAATAGACTTGAGTTAGTGCTGAGACAACAGCAAGGAGGCAAAAGCTGTATATTGCACTGGCTCTTTCTTGTTGGAGGTCCCTTGTGTTAGGTGGTTAACAAAGCTGCTTTAAACCATCTGACAAATAATTACAAGACAAATCTTTGTTGCTTAGGAAGCTTGTCTGATTCCATCCATTCTGTGCTTGACAAGCTACTAGAGTGGTGGGTCTGTGGGAGTTTATCTTCCCCCTCTTCAGCTCTTCCTGCTTGTAGACACAAGAGAAACAGGGATCCTTGGGAGGTCATGTATTTGGTAAGCTGTTCTGCAGCAGTGTAGTCCCTTGGCTTGCTCTCCTTGGGCTCAAGTGCCCTTTTTCTCAGTCCTTGCTAGAGAATCTGTTCTCTCCAGCAGTTACAGGACCTTTCATTGGAGGATGGCCTTATGGAGAAGACCACAGCCTGGTATGGTGTCAGGAAAATCCACAGCCAGTTCTTGCCTCAGTATAATGTAAGGACCTATGTGGTTAAGAGCTGATTTCCATTTGACTATGGACTTAAATGGAACCGTTGCAACTCCCATGCTGCTTTGTCACTTGGAGACAGAACTTCAGGGATTTAATTGGAATATTTCCTCAGACTCCTGTGGGCTTCTGGCAGCCAAAGCTGACTTTGGGCTTGGTAGAACAGCTCTAGTTCCACTGAGGGAGGCTTTCTTCCTGAAATTGGGTGGGAATTTTAGAGAATGAAATAGATGTTGCTTATTTATTACAGCTACATCCCCAAAGGCTTCACTTGGAGGCATCACAAATAGTATATGGTATATCAAGATAAGATCAGACCAAGTGTTTCTAGGGGAATATAGTAGATATGAAGCATGTGTTTAACTTTGAGGACACTTGCATAACTGGGGTCCTGCTTAGGTCATCAGCACTGTTGCCTTCAGAATCAGGCAGACTGTTGTGCTCCTGCACTAAAGCTCCCTTGAAGTGAAGGTTTTAGTTCTGGAAGACAGAGCTGTTAACTTTGGCTGTTAGTAAAGCTGCTGGAGCAATAGGAGGTTGGACATGCTGAGCTGTGTTCTGGTATTTTTGGTTTTACATCCTTATATTCCAGCTGGTTTGATAGAGTTGCTGCTGATTTACACCAGAGTACTAAGGACAGTTTAGCTTTCCCCTTCTACATTGCTCAGGAATGTTTTCCTCATCCCATTTTCACTGTAAGAAACACTAATTGAAATTCATGCTCATATGTCTTATGAACTATGAGTCAGTGGAATAAAAGCACTTAATCACTTAATGAAATTATTGCCTCTCCAAGCATGAAGAAAGGGTGGGGAGGGGGGAAGCATGAAATGTTTTATGGCAATCACTTTAAAACCAAGTCTCTTTTTACTTCTTTGTAGTATGTGTAACCTGGTGTGTCCCTTTCTTGTGCACTGGCTCACGAAGAGAATGATTGCCAGAGGTGTTGCAGTAGCAGAGCTGTTCTGTAGCTGTGCACAGTGTCCAGATTACAAAACCAGCAGGTTCACTGTTGGTTAGTAGCTGGGTGGTGCATACATGGCCTTTTCTTCAGAAAAGGGACTTGCACTTCTGAGCTGGAAGGGTGGCTTGAGGAAGAGGACTTGTAATACAAATCACCATGGTGATGACTGGGTCCAGAAAGTGCTCAGCTCCTGTGGCAGACTTTGAGAGGAGTATCTGTTTTCAGTGTTTGAATGCCAGCAAGTGGTGTTAAATTCACCTGGTTTGCCTTTCTGACTAATGGTTTAGAGATGCATCTCTTCCCTTTCCCAGTTTACCAATATTAGGTGAGCAGTCAGACGAGCCTGTGCATTTTTAAACCTCTCAGTGGCATCTTCTGCAAATCGAATGATAATCCTCGAGTTCCAGCCAAATTCCATCTTGGCCAACAGTCTCCTGTGTCCCTGAAGCCCCCTCCTGCTGTGAAACATTCTTCCAGTCTTAAGATGTTTTTCTGCTGTGCTTAGCGTGTTCTTTAGCAGGGTCTGTGTTCTCCTTAGATGGATGTTTGTGAATACTGAGAGAATTGATTCTTGTCAATTATAAAGACTGCAAGGAGTCTGGAGACTCCTTGAGATGAAAAGCACAGGGAAAAAAAAAATGAGGCATTAATTATTTATCTCTTGGTGTCATTATTGTGTAGGGTTTAAATTACAACTTCAAAATCATTTCTCATTACCCTGTACTGTCATCGCCGCAGATACAAAGAACTTATATACATTAGATATCAGTGTAAGGTACTTGGATTTATTTGGGAAGAGGCTCTTCTCTTCTCTTCTCCCTCCCATTCCTCCCACTAGCCAACTGGATTAGTTTGGACTAAATTAAATAGGCTCAAAAAGTCAAAAGAAAGAAGCAAATCGATACAGAAGAAGAAATTAAAAATCACTTGATTGAATTTATTTTAATCTGCAAAGGTGTAAAGTGCTTAAACTGCAGATCCCACACTGAAGAGTTCCGAGGGGATTCTCGATGTGCATTTCGAACGCAACACTCGGGTTTGTGGTTCCAGTGCACAGGAAATCAAGTTCCTTGTGTGGTCAGCTAACTAGATTTGTACCTGGGGATGAAGAGAGGGGACGTACATCATGTATTTTTGCACAGTGACACTGTTTTGGTGACAAGGAAGCTCTTTAGGTTCTATGAATATTGCACCCTAGAAATAAACATCTTCCTCTTTTCCTGGACCTGTTTCCCCTTTTAGATGGTGCATGCTTTTTTTCCTGAGTAATACATCATTGAAGCAACTCATTCTGGTGATGAATTACTTGTACATGTTATCAGATGGGCCTGTTCTGATACTCCTGCATCATCCAGAGTATTACACTAATATATCAACAGACTGAACTGTTGCTCCGATTACGTGCCTCGAGCCTCATACATCACTGAGCTCACACACGCACCCAGATCCTGCTGGAAGGGTGCAGTGTGACCCCAGCAAAGCCCCTAGGCTGTCTCTACAGCTGTGCACAGTCAGGTTTGTGCAGAGTTTGGGGGCTGGCTTGTAAGAGACTGTCAGCCAACAACTCAAGTTTTTCAGGTCGTGAAGTACTTTAACATTTAGGTCATATAACTTGGATGCTTCTCAGAATGAATGTCTTTGGACATTTGGCCTTTTATGACAGTCTTCTGCTCATACCCAGCAGCTGTCTTTGAAATCTTGGGAGTTTAGCCCTTCCTCTTCCTTTTAAATATTGTAGTGTTGGCTCCTTAGTATCCCTCAAGTACGAAGAGGGATAAGCCCATCCATCCTCTTCCAAAGCCAGTCTAAAATAGCCACACCTCATGAACTTGCAAGATCAGCCTCCAAACTTGCAAGAACAGGGGTTATTCTCTTCAGGTTCCTGGCACTGGAGCTCCTGGGACTGAAGGCAGAACCTGCTGAAGTCAGCAAAGGTGGTTCTTGAGGGCATGGGGTCGAGTGTCTGGTACGGAAGGAAAAATGTGTGCTGTCTGCCTTGTAAATGCTGCCCTGCAGCTGGGCTTTGTCCCCGGCAGCCTTGCCCCTGCCCTGGCACCCACAGATACACGTGGAGGAAAACCGGCTGTGACCTCAACCTGACATCTCTCTAAACAAGATGCAGCCAAGAAGCTGAAGTTATTTGCATCCTAGCAAAGATGTTGATGGATTTGAGGATAATTTTAGAGTTGGTTACTTTACATTCAGGGCGATCTTCTGCAGCTGTTGAGAGTGAATTGCAAAATTAAAAAAGGCAAGTGACTTGTAGGGAGAAAATAATTCTGATCTGAGTAGGAAACCAGAAAGTAAATAACAAGGATTACACCACAGAGCCCCAGGATGGCAACCTGGGGCTGATGGCAACCAATGCTGTATTGAGCTACATACAAACTGTAGACACGAGTTTGATTCGAGCTCAGATTTGGCCACTTAATATTTGTGAGGACATTCAGATCAAAGCAGACAAGATGGATTGTTTAGATGTTGCACCCTTCCCGTGTTTAGGAAGACAGACATTAGAAAGCTACCTGCGGAGCTGTGTATCCTTATCAGATGACCCAAGCAGAACAGGAATTTCCAATCTCTGTAGACAAAGAAACCATCCTTAGAAGCCAGTTTGGCTTGGAGTTGTGGTAATGCTGCAGAGATCTCTTTCCTTGCAGGGAGACACATGAAGGGGAGCTCTGGGAATGGTAGAATCAATAACCTGGTTAAATCTAAGTTCTCAGTTCAGGTACACTGCTGAAGGGAATGCTGTATGTTACATTTTTTATATATATTTAACTGCTAGTGTAGTAAAACTCAGCTGGAAGTGAGGAGGTGTCCTTTCCTGGTCAGAATTAGCTATGCCCGTGGGGTTCAGCTTTCACCTGCCAGGTTATGAGCTCCAACTGGTGCTAGCTGATAAGCTGGCTGATTTGGCAGGCATGGTACATGTCACACGGTGTCTTTATGGTTTTGAAAGAATACCCTGCCTGCTCCAAAGTGTTAACCAGATGAATGTGAGCGTCTGACATACATGCGTGTTATTTAGGTCCTCCTGCATGGCAGATTCAGCTGGCACAGCAATTTGCTCTGTACCTCATGCTGTATGCTTTCCCCTCCCACAACTGCCACGTGAAGAGGACCGACACGTATCGGTTACACTCATTAGCCTTGGAGAATGTGACTGTGATTCACAATCATCTGCTGCTTTGAGACAAACACCAAAAGCGTGTTTCTTCTCCTTCCCTGGCAGTAGGTGTCTGAGGACACGGGCTGGAGCCCGGGAAATAAACCCCTTGCTTTCAAAATGAGGGTGATGGAGGGTGGTTTGGGAAGGGAATCCCCAGGTGAGCTGTTGAGTCCCTTCAGCCCCAGCACAGAGCTGGAGGAGCAGGTAGGAAATCCCTGCTGTCTGGTGGGTAAGGGCTGAGAGCCAGACAGCTGGGGCAGGGCTGTCAGCTTACCTCCTGTTCTCTCAACAGGATATTCCTCCATAATTTTTCAAAGGCTGGAGGGTTTTTTTTTCTTTACTATTTTAAAAAAGTAAATCAGGACATGTTTTGGGGGCCTCAAAGCCTCAGTGGTGCTTTTTCCAATAACCCAGAATTTGCCAGGTACAGCAAATAGATGCTCAAATCCCTTCTCACTTGCTAGCTGCAGCACCCGAGAGCTAAACTTCCCTCATTAACAATTAATGACACTTAGACTTCATGCTCCTAATAATGTCATCATTGATTACACCTTTAAATGGCAAGGCCCAGTTGTTAGGGACAGCATCCTCAGCCTGCACCGAGCAAGTAGGTCAGCACTGGAGGGGTGTTGTTGCGTGGGGTGTTAGTTGTGCAGTGTGTTGGCAAAGGGGCTTCATCATCTTTCCTTGGGAAGCAGCGACTCGTTCATTAGTGATTCGTTAGTAAGTCGGGACAGATTGCAGAGGGCATTTTCAACGCAGCTGAACAAGAGCAGGAGGTTGCAGGAGGAGTGTTACTGCTGCCTTTTGCCATCCTTGGTGCTGTGTCATGCGGAATGGCCACCAGAAAGAGCTGGGGAAACCACTGCCTTGGTTCTGAGGCTTTGAGTTGTAGATTCTCACTCTGGAGAAAGCCCAGCTGTGTGGAAGTGGGGATGCTCTCTATGGGGAGTGGGATGTAGAAAAAGCCTACACAGGCTTGTGTGGAGGAGTGAAGATCAAGCTCTCCTTTGATGCCAGTATCACTTAAGCAAAACCTCTGGCCTGCCAATGGTGCTAGTTGGGTTCTGCAGGGACCTGAATGCCTGGGAGGGACTCAAATAAGGAAGGAAAAAACATCGATCTGACAGCTATCCTGTTACATCAGTGACAAATATTTAAGCTCACTTTGCAAGCTCAGAATGAAGATGATTTTCAAAAGACAAATTGCACTTCCATTTTATTACAGCACTATTTTTTCATGGTTGAACACTTAGGGCTGGGGTTTTTGTGTACAGATTAGGACAAGGATACTGACCTTTGGATTGGTACCTCTACATGTCTGCCTTAATTGTCTTTTTGAAGTGGTGGTGAGGGAAGTGACCAGGGCAGGCAGGTGGTCTCCTGTTCCCAAACACTCATGTTGCTCCCCAAGAACTCCAGTGTTTCCCCAGGCTCCAGCCATGGAGGCTGCAGAGCGTGTTAGAATAGGAGGAGCTTTAGGTCAGCACTTGTCTATTTGGCAAGCTGCTTCACTGGGATCTCTTTCATGCATTGGAAGTGTCAACTGAGAAAAGGAGGGTGAGACTTGTAAGAGAAAATGAAAAAATCTGATTTGGTTCCTTATGTAAGGGCCCCGAAGCTCTCTTAGGATACACCAGTGTGCTCAGCCTTGCGAGTTCACCTTCCCGTTCTGTTGAGGTCGACTTGTTTGGAGCAGTGTCCATTGTTCTGGTTTTTTCAATAAAGTGCTGTGAAGCACCATCTGAAATGTGACAAACAGCAAGAGTCGTAATTAGCCCTGTCACAGATCCCAAAGCTGGGGAAACTGTATTTAAAGCTGTATTGGTGTCACTGGAGATGGTAAGCGAGGCAGTTTTCAGGCCAAAAGACAGGATGGAGCAGATCAGAGGATTGAAAGGTGCCTTCTTGAGGAAGCACAGCACTTTGGGATGGCTGGGACCTTGTTAGGTGTGGAACAAAGGGCACAAGGGTGCTGGGCAGTACAGTGCCAGGGGGCTGTGCTTGAGAGGTGTACAGCACGCAAAGCCTGGAACAGCTCTGGACAATTTTTAATTTGAATTATTCATCGAATGCTACCAGATTATTCATCGCTAAATTAAAATAATACTAAATGTGTACTGATGTGCTTTTAATCTGAGGGACTACTCAGACCTCTCCCCAGTCACACTGTTACATAGCACACTGTCCTTTGATCAGCCTGTCTTTTAACAAGTCGGGTCGCCATAGTAAACTTTTTGGTTCTATTTTCTTTTAGGACAGTAAATGTCACAAGCTAGATAACACGAGGGATTTGGTTTCCAAATATAAGCTTTTTTTTAGTCAAAAAGTGCAAGCAATTCAGTTCCTAGCCTGGTTGTTTTTCCAGAAGGACTTGTGTTCCTTAACCATAGGCTTTGAGCTATAAGTAGAATAAATGTTAGGCTAAACCCAATTAATGTGTGCAAACAGAAGTCTTAAAGCACCATGTCTCTACTTAAAATGCCCCTCTCTCCCTCCCTCTCTGCTGTAGTAAAAGACACAGCCAGAAGAGCAGTGGGAGCTTGCTGATCTGAGTATCTCAGAGTTTAATAGACTAAAAACAGCGAAGGCAAGAGTGGTCAGACACATTTTGTTTCTCAGACATGGCGAGCAGGGCTGTCAAATTAACAGCAGTGGCACAGAAAACAAGTTGCCTGGCCAAAGATTTGAAAATCAATCCTCTCAGAACAGCCACGATGTTGCTGGGAGAAATACAGATTTTTTTTTTTGTAAATAAATTTTGAGGGGGTAGGAAAATTGTTGTTTCTTCCATGTGGTTGTCTCGTTTCAAGCTGTTCTTCGCTACGAAGAAACTTTTATTTTTGTTATAGCTGTTTAATTGAAAGACTTGAACTTGGCCTTATATAAATTTTTCTGCTGCAAGCTGTGAGTCTGGCCTCTGCGTAGAACTTTAATTATCATAGATCCCACATAATAGTCAGTAGATTTGACAGTGCTATATTAGGAACTGTTTTCCAGGGCAACGCTGGCTACTGCCAGTGACTGGGTAAGTTCTGCCTCTCCAGCCTAGGATCCCATCTTTGGTTTAAAATACCCTGTTTATTTATCAGTCTTCCCCAAAATAGCACTGATTTTTCAGCTCTGCAGCAGTTAGAGTTGGAGCCTGGGTAATGGGACTCCTTGAAGAAGAGTTCAGGAAATGTTGACGTGCGGTCTCCTGAAGGTGTCATCTGGTAGATGAACAAAAGCTAGAGGTAACAGCTTGCAAAGGTGCTTTCTGTGATGGAGAGAAGTGAAATTGGGCCCAGAAGTGGGTCATTATAAGGCCTGAGAGGAGAGAGACTGGCTGAGAAGCTGCCAGGGAGGAGCACTTTTATGGAACTTGAACATTCTAACAGCTGGGTGACAAAAATGCCTGGGGACTATTTTCCACAGTCTTGCTGCAGAGTCTGCTAAACGCCAGCTACCTAAATATCACTAGTTATTTTACTGAATTTATCCCTAGAGGGGCTATAATGAGAGAGAATGGGGAGTATATTTTGGAAGCAATTAGCCTTAAACGTCTATACTTTCCTTTTTTTTTGAGCACAGTCTTCAGGGAGCTAAGTACAACGTTGTCTAATGGGCTGGGTGTCTTCTATTGCCTGTACTCCATCTTCAGGGATGGCAGCTAAACATGAATCCCTGGCATCTCAAATTAGATTTTAAAAGCCTGAGATTCAAGGACTAAGGCGAGAGAGGAAAGGGTTTTCTCAGCTTGTGGTTAAATGTACTGCACTGCTGCATAATGAGAGGAAGAATGAGAAAGTTTCCAGGGAAGAGGAGGTGCTCCTGTAAAGAAAAACACTGAAATTAGCCTTTAAAAATAACCATTATAGTGCCTGGTCATTCTTTGTACCTTACCTCTCGCTGCCTTTTTGCCAGACTGTAAGCTGGTTTAAGGTATTATGGGCCATCAAAGGCTATTGTTCAGTTTTGAAACATCATAGGAGATATTTAGTATAAATATACAGGATGCAGTATTTTAACTAGTGAAACAAAACAAGGTATTTGAAGTCAATCTTTTGACACTTTTCCATTTTCAGTTTCTATGGAAGACTTAAACGTCAATCAGTAGTTTTTATGAATAAAAAATATTAGTTTTTAAGTGTCACCTGTGTTCGTCTTTGAATGAAATGTGCAATGAGTTTGTCAGAGCTGCAGCAGTCTCTCCCAAGTTCCAGAAAGCTTGTCCTGGGTGTCAGCTGGGGTCTGTAGTCATTTCCATCACACAGCCACCACTGCTGTCTGTGCTTCCTGCATCCCTTTGCTGCACACCTGCCTGAGGAGCTGGCTATTGTGCTTGCCTTACAAAGAGAAAATAGAGGCACAATGAGCTTCCATCCTAAAAACACCAACCGTGAGAACAGGGTACTCTTGCTGCTGAGATGTATCCTGGCAGCAGCGGGTTTCAGCTAGGTTCCAGCTTGCTTTCAGGGCACATTTTACACCATTCTGACAGCACAAAGTGGCCATAGGAGGCTTTTTTCTCTCTCTCATCAGTACAACTGCTTGAAAGCATGGTGGGGAGCAGCAGCAAAAAAAAAAATCTCCTGCTAGCTGGTGGATCTGCAATGCTCTTTGCTTCAGTCCACTCACGGGAATTGACTTCCCACAGACAGTCTGGCAAAACTCTACTCTTGCCTTATCAACCCCTCGGTCTCCTGGGGTGTTTGCCTGTGGCACTGCTTGCTGTGCTGCTGCCTTGTCCCTCTGCTGCATTTTAAGGGTAACTTGCACATCTAAATCCTGCTGCCCTGCTGGTTTTCTGCCTCCCACGTCTGCACACCTGCTTGTTTTGCTGTTGGAGCCTCTCCCATGCTCCCCTGATCAGCTCCTGGGGATGTGGAGAGCTGGCAAGCTGCAGGCAGCTGGTCACAGAGAAGGTCCAGCCTCCCTTTGGGTTCCAAGCAATGCCCTGAGATTCAGCTGATACAGAATCATAGAATTGTCAGGGTTGGAAGGGATCTTAAAGCTCACCCAGTTCCAACCCCCCTGCCATGGGCAGGGACACCTCCCACTAGCTCATGTAGATGACTTAGGTGTTTGTTGAAGGTTGAGGAGTGGAGAGAAAACCCCACCCAGCCCTGAGCTCTGGCTGTTCCTTGGTTTTTCTCCAGCTTACCGTGTCCTGCTGCTGCAACCTGATGGGGCACCCTGGCAGTACAGTGTTGTGTCTGCTGCCTTCTGGAAACCTGGAAGAGAAGCCCCTCTGGACAAAGTCAAGCTGGGGTTTGTCTAACAGTTAAGTCCCTAATAAGGGGGGATTTGTTTGCTGCTTCTTTCCCATGCAGTCTGTCATTCTGTAAGCTAGGTAGGGAAGCTAATAAATTAGGTAACAGTAGGGAGAGGAGGAACTCTTAATTCTTTTCAGTGCAGAGCTGGGTACTGACTCAGCCTCATGCAGCTAACAAAGAACCCCTGTCCTTGTCATGGGTGAGTAAAGCACGGGAAATCAAACCAAAGGTGAGCACAAAGCTGACTCGTTCCCCACGCAGCTGCAGTGTTTTTTTTCCTGGGGCTGCTGGCAAGTTCCTGGGCAGCACACGTGGGTTGCAGAACCTTCACAAATGCTTTGGAGGCTTCTCTCCTGGAGCAGTGTGGATGTTGCTTTTGTATAGATGGAGGAAAGCTCTGCTCATGGGCAACCTGTCTCCATATGTTTCTTCCTCGTGTGTCTGTCTCACTTCCTCGAATCAGGAGGTGTCTTCCTCTGCTCCTACACTTCCCCTTCTCTTCATGTTGAGAATGAGGTACTTGGGAGAACTAACTAATGTTTTGGGTTTAAAAATAGTTTTAAAAAGCTTTTTGGTGACAACTAAGCCAAACAAGCCCATCTGTTCCTGAAATGTGTGTGGGTTTGTCTTCAGCATACTCATTAATCATGAGGGCCAGGCATTTGGGAAAACTTGCCCATCTTTCCCTTTCAAGTGACTTTCTAAATAACTTCAAAATATTGGGTTTGACCTTTCCCCTTAAGTAACATGGAAAATTTGAGTCTTCTGATGGTTTCTTGCCTGTTTGTTGCCTAGTTAGCAGAAACAAAATGAGTATAAACGGACTGTTCTGTTAATTTTTGTGTACACTACTGATCTAAACAATATTAGGAGCTTGCCCCCCCTGTTCTGGTGTGAATTAATGTAGCTGTTGACATCAGCAGTGCTCCAGAGCTTGACTCATCGGGGAGCAGGATCTGTAACGCGATTACCTCTAGCGCCGCAAGACCCCGTAAACACCTCCTGAACTGAATCCTTAGGATGTGGTGGAAACGGGAGGGGGGCTGCCTCTTCCCAGTGTGCCTGCCTCATTCTGCAGAACAACGGGGGTTGAGGTCTCCGGGGCGTTCATCCCAAAGTGTTTTAGCAAAAGGCTTCAGTCCTTTCCTCGCAGACGTGATTAAAAATCCAGTCGCTGGGGACTCGCCTTCTGAGATCAGTCCTTCCAAATTAAAAAGCAAAGCAGAGCAGTAGTTGGGAATTTTGGAGCAACTTTAAAAATTCATATCAAGACTTTTATAGGAAACGGCTTCGGAAACTTGTTGGGAAACAACTTGTATCACTGAAGCTCCAGCTTTTCATTGTTAGTATTTTGTAAGGCAAATTTTCTTCAGTCTGAAAGCCGCCCGGACTCCAAGCCTTCTGGAACAAGGCACCATATCCGGGGGATTTACTAAAGCTGCCGGCTTCTCAGGCTCAGCCTGAGATACTTTAGACTTCTGCTACTTTATTTCCATTATTTTTAGCAGACGAAGCTGCTCTTGTAGGGGAAAAATTTGCAAACATCAATCGGTTGTGCTTGAAAAGGGAAGGAATGTTGAGATGCGCTGATACAACTCTTCCCTGCGCTGTGCAGAGCCCGGTTTTACACTTGCTGGCCTCTCGTGGTCTCAGTTTCTCCATCTGTGAAATGCTGGCTATAATTAGCCCATCTTTCACAACTTCTTGTGTTTTGTCGTTCTTGATACTTTACTGTATTTTGATTCCTGGGGAATAAATGTGAGAAAAATTAAAGCACAATAATTTCTGTATCTTTCTTCCTTCTGATGCTTTCCTTTTTCCTCCTGCTCTCCTGTTGCTGAACCTCAGGGGCTGTAACTCCCACTGCTGTGAAGTGACCTCGAGTGGCGAATGAATATTTAAGTTCAAAAATCTCTCGCTAAGAACCGTTGTTTGCCATGGTTACCTCAGGATGGCATATGCAAACAGTCTCTTGGAGGCTGTATCACCTCAACTGTGGAGTATTTTTTAAGCGCAGAAGCGAGTCTGGAATGATGAGCTGCTTGGCTTTGCTCTGAGCCAGTGGAGCCCAGCTGTGTGATGAACAAGCTGTGTGAGCCCAGCACGCTGGTTGAGGACAAAACCCAGGACTGCAGCATGACGTGCTTCCTGGGGATCAACAGACATGTACCCTGCAAAATAACTAATAGTTCCTCTTCTTCATCCAAGGGATGAGGGAAGGGAAGGCAGGCTGCAGTATAAACTGAGTCCTTACCTCGGTGGTCTCAGCCCCGGGGCAGCCAGCAGCTCTGTGCTGCACGGCCAAAGGCAGCACGCTTGCTGCAGAGGTTACCTGACTGCAAGGTACGTCCTAGCGAAAGAAATTATTTGTGTGCAGTAAGAGGATCATTTCCCCCCTACATGCTGTGGCTATGTTTATTAAGTTCAATTTCTCTTGCAAGGACAGAGACATAACACCTCCTGCTCATCTCCTACTGAGGTCTTTTGACAGGTAATTGGTGACTTACATTGACAAGTCTCCTTCGGAGTCCTTAATAGTCAATCATCTGCTGACTTTGCCTGTGATGGTTGTTTAAACCATTGAAAGTCACGTTTGAGAACGCAAGGGTAGGGGTGAGGTAGACAACAGAACTTCCTCTTGTACTGTCTGGACTCTCTACTCGAGTTTCTACCTCACCTAAACCAGGGGCCAGTGGGGAAGAGCTTTACGTTGAAGATCTGGGAGAAAAGCTCCCTTTACTCTGACAAATCTCTGCTGAAAATCTTCTGCATTCGCTTCTGCCTTGGCAAGTGGGAATAAACTGCCACAACTGGTTTTGAAGCTACGCAGCCCTCTGGTCCTAGTGTGATATTGTATAATTCGGAAGTAAACGCTAACCAAGAGCTGTGTGTGATGCAAATACAGACCAGACATGGTCAGATACAGATGCTTTTTTTGCTCTTTGCTTGTTCACAGGGGGATCTGTGGAGATAGTATTAATTCACCACACACAAACTAGTATAAATAGAGCATTGTATTGGAATCATCTGTTTAATTATCTAGCTCTCATCTGCAAGGTGGAAAGGAGAGTGTCCTGATTTGGTTACTGGGACTGCTCTGAATCCTAGGAAACTGCAAAGCAAAAAACAAGAGTGGCAAGACTTTTGTGGCAGAATAAATTCTCTGACAGGAGAGCTCTAGCAAATGTTGCAGGAGTTGAAGCTGTTGCCTCACACATCTGTTTCCCCCCGCTTTGGGTGGAGTTTGCAGCAGGCAGGCTGTGCTTCTGCCTCTGCTCTTGGAGAGCGCTGTTACAGAAACCTGCGGTGAGGAAAAAGCTCCTCTTAATTTCTGTGGCTTACACGGCACAGCTCTTTCTGCTGGCTCTTTTTTTGGCTGAGTAGCTCAGGTGGCAAAGGGTCACACCACAAAGAATTTGCAGTAGATAACTTAACATCCTGTGATGCTCTGTCCCTAACCTCCCAGACCCAGCAAGCACTGATCTCTGAGCGGGAGGAGCAGCTTTCAGTACCTTGAAAGCCTGGGGAAGATTATGGGAGTATCTCTTCCCATTGCACCCGTGCCCTCCAGACCTCATTTCTCAGTTGCCCAGGAGGTTCTGAATGGTAAATCAGTGACACAGACACGGTGCAGAGACTCCCTTCTACCTCGTGCCTGTACAAATGAGTTGAAGTGATTCATATCCTCAATGCTTTTCTTCCTGGACCTTTATAGAACTGTAATCCAGTGAAGTGTCAGGCTGGCTGGAGCCAGAGCCCTATAAAAGAACTGACCCTGTCGTCTGCATGGAAAATATATGACTGATTACAAAAAAGTATTGCTGCCTTGGAGGGCTGTAGCTGTAAAATACTGCCTAAGGGACTGAAAATGGAGCAGAGATGATGAACATGTAATTACAGAATTGAGATACTTTCCAGTCCCAAAGTAGCATTTCACAGCTATTACTGCAAATGAGAGAGAGCATTTACTTCACTATTCATGCTTCTATCCTTTAGAATGGTCTTTATTTATTTTTATTTTGAAATGAGACCGAGTTCTTAGATCTAAAAATGAAACAGCATATGATTTTGGGAGAAATGGAGAACAGGCTCTTACTGTTGCTTCAGAGCAGGGATGAAAGGATTCCTTAACTTAGTCCAGACACGGCAAGAGTTAGTGGAGGAAGCTAAAGCAAGATAGATGCAGACTTACATGTAACAGCGTGGCTGGTTATCAGTGGAACAGGCTACCAAGGGAAGTGATGTCTCCAAACCAGCTGGGACTCCTTTTGGGAGCATGTTTTGGTCTTAGTTGGGCTTGTTCCAGAAGTAAATAAATAAAATGTATTGATCTGGGTTAAACGTGGGAGATCTAACCTGGTTGTTTCTCCCTGGTGTTGCAATCTCTAAGGATATGGTGGTTTTTGGGTGCCAGTCCTCAGCTGGATAAGCTGGTGTATGAGATCTGAAATAACTGAAGAACTCCTAAAAAAAATTTTTTTCTAAATTTTTATACCTTATTGATACTCATTTAACAGAAATACCCCAATAGCTTTTACATTAACAAATGAAACATTGAAGCAAACTTAGATTAAAAGAATCTACATTAAAACTTGGCCTTGTTACCAGGAGAAACTCTGGTTACAGACACTGCTTATTTCTTCACATTCATGGGAACAAGGTTTTATTTATAGACAGGGAGAAATGAAAGAGGTGTTGGAACTCATCACTGCTCTTCCTGGGAATTATTGAGTAGAGCGAGGTTGCTAGACTTGGTTTGCTCATGCAGAACAGGAATTATATTGGACAAGTGTAGCAGCAGGGTCCCTGGTAGTGGTTCCTCTTGCTTCTCAGGGAAGTATTTCTTCAGTCCTGTTTCCAGTGAAGAGGTTAGTGGGCATGAAGGCAGAACCAGTATCAGTATTAGACCAGATGCAGGAGAAACCCTTTTTCATCCTTTATTTGGGAAGGGATTTTGGCAGGTAGGCTGGCACAGGGGGCTTTTCTGCAGGCGTGTATATTTGCACAGCACTTTGAAACGGCTTTCAGATGCTAGTGCCCCACCATTTGGGAGCTTCTGACCCAGCCTAGGGGGTTTGAAATGACGTTTTTCACAGCTTCTTGGCAAAGGAGAGCAGTAGACAATTCCCTTTGGAAACAAGTTGCCTAGAGGTTGTAGAATGTCTCCACTTGGAGATATGAAAAAAGCCCAAACCCTATACTACAAAAAAAAACAACCAACCAAAAGAACTCAAAACACATGTGCAAAGAAAAACCCAAACCAAACCTGGACATTGTCTTCGTCAAGCTAATTCTAGGTGTCCCTGCTTGTGCCAGGGGCTTGGACAAGGTGACATCTGGGGGTTCTTTCCAACCTCAACCAATGTGATTCTGAACATGCAGAGCTGACTGCCCAGTTCCCCGCAGAGCACTGGATGGTTCTTGGGTTGAAGCACGAAGCTGGATGTGTTGGTTGGAGCAGTGCTGCCACAGATCACCAGCTATGCATTCTGTCCCTCATCAGATCCACTTTAATGTGGACAGGGCAAATTATGCAACCTCCTTGTGATGCTGAGAAGAAGCACCAAGGAGACAGCTGCAGTTGTGAAGCATGTGAAATGTCAGTCAGTTGGTTTAAAAAGAGTAAAAGACTCCTCAGAGACACTCTTTTTATAACGAACTTATATGATCTGACAGTCACACACTCCAAAATTGGATTAATAAATCATTCACAGCTCTGGTTGGAATAGTTAATACATGTTTTGTGCCCCAGCAGAGAGGAAAATGGCCTGCTTTCCTTGCTTTATGACATATTAAGCCTAAATAGAATTAATGATAAGGCTTTCTAACTTTATTTACTGTGGAGAAGAGCTGTTTCTAAGGGAATGGGAAGGAAGAGAAGGGGAGGAATGAGCTATGAATAGCTTGTTTTAATAATATGCAACTATTCTACTTGCTGCCCTGCACACTGTGACAGTGGGATGCCCAGGGAGAGGGAGATGACTTTGCACATGGTGAGCAGGTAACAAAACTCAGTTGCTGCAAATGAGTTGTCACAAGAATAACTTCTGTGTGACTCCACGACGGGTGCAGAGCCAGCGCACCCATGGCCTTCTAAAAGCTAAAGGAATGAAACTCTTCTGCTTGTTCACACACAGCATGGACTTTGGCTGTATAAAATGCTGTGAATTAGCTCTGACTTGGAAACACTGAGAAGTTATACCTCTAGAAGAAGAAAAAATTGGGTTTCGAGGGTAACAAGAGCTGATAGTAATTCTGGATCACACGTTAATGAGCTAGATGGTTTCAGAAGGAGCAGCTCTGGTCAGATCTTTCCTTTGGCATTCCCAGAAGCTGATTCTGTTCCCAGCACTATAGGATGCTTCGCTGGAAAACAGCTAAAGGTGAAATGAGGAGAATTACCTTGTCTCTGCCTTTTTCTTCCAGGCCTGTGCACTCTCCAAAGATAAGGCATTTATTCCTGTAATCCTCTCAATAATTTTGTTCATGCAAAGAGATTATAGAGCAGAGGACAGTCCGGCTAATTAAACAGCTAAAGATGGAAGTAAACAGATAAATCAGATTTTCCCCCTGTTGCTGTAGAAGTTAATTATTGAAATGTTAAGTGTATTAGACAGAATGAATAATTAAACCCAACTGTAAATTAAACATCCCTTTGACACAGAATGTTGGAGAAGTTAGTTGTGTTAGTTCCGTTCCTGACACCAAGATAAATGTCCTTTCTCTTTCCAACATGGGGCTTTCAAATCTGGGGGGGTGGGGGGTAGTTTCCCTTGGAACTAGAATATTGCCTCAGCGACGTCTCTTCACTTGATTGATTTTCTGCTACTGAGCTTGAGAAACTTTTAGAAAAGTATCTTACAAGTTCAGTAGATGTTTACCAGGGTGAATGTGAGACCTCCTTGCTGTCAGGAGCCGGGAGGGTGTATTAGGAGATGGCACGTGCCACACTTGTCCTGTTTCTGGCATCCTCCCTGAGCATCTGTGAATGCCTGAAGAGTTACCTGGGCTGACCTGCTACAGCAGGAGCTGATTCTGAGGGTACATCATCAGGAAAATGGTGTGACCCTTCCCAGGCAGGGTTTGCCCCTGGCTGAAGGGGTTCGTTGTGCTTTCCTGGTAGGCGCTGGCTGATAGCCTGGCTGTAAAAGCAAAGTGGTTTTTATGGAGGTGCTGCCTTGTGCCTCCCTCTTGGCAGCCGCGTGGCTTGCTGCAAGCAGCCCGTGACAGTGGTGGTCACTGACGAGGCTGCGCTGCACTGAAGAGTTCAACCTGACTTCCAAAGGCTTCTTAACTTTCGCAGCAGTTTTGCAGTGCATGAAATCCACATCTTTAAATAGCACACATCAGCATGGGCACGTTGGCTCAGCCTAACCCTGGCCCCTTCCATTTAGCAGCACCGTGGGAGTCTGGAGTAGCTCTGTGTGTTAAGTGGTCTGGCCAGCACAATGCTATTGAAGGGACCCTGGTGTGTCAGTGAGCTGAAATGGCTTTAAAATGGTCACAGTCATTCTCTCTGCAATTTGATTCTTAACACGTTAAAGCAACAAATGGCAACAAAGGGCAGAAAGTTATTTTATGTAGATGAAAAGAATAATTTCTGAAGCAAGCTGTCTTTTTCATTATGGTCCACTTTTATTTTAGGTAATATTAATGAAATATTCAACCAGTGCCACCCTCGACATGAACTCATCCTTCAGTAATTCATCCAGCCTTTAATTAGACTTAAAAGAAAGTCATTGCCAAATTAATTTGTCCCTTAGATGTTGTTTTGGATCAATTTATGTTCCCAAGTCAAACCGCTGAGAAACTGGAGTTCCTCTCTACATTTGAGAGGAGCAGTGAAAGGGGAAGGTTAGTTAGACCAAAAGAGGAGAGTCCTGGTGTACACACAAACATTCCTGGTGAAACTGGTTTTGGTTTTCGCTGTCTCTGAAGGACGTGACTCTCTCCCTCCCCAGCACGCTGGCCAGGTAACTCCTGTCTAGCACGACTCAACTCCCATGCTGTTAGTTCTGCTGTGAGCCATTAAAATATTAACCTACCCTAACTCCTAATTATTACTTTACCCTAATTATTCTCTTCCAGAATGAGGAGAACAGCTCGGATTTTAGCTCAGAAGCCCTGCTGAGTGGAATCCTGCAGCGGCTGCTGGAGTAGGCAATGCAGGTTCCTTTGTGCTGCTCTGAGTGTAGAGCTGAGCTCTGCCAGGCTGCTCTCTGCTAGCTCCTGCCTAGCTCAGCTCTGCCCCTCAGATCTTCCCTGGGAACTTTGGAACAGGTATATGGCAGTTCTAGTTCTCTTGGGGTCAGCCAGCGCCTTCTGAGGGCCCAAGAAGTTAAATGCCTCATTTCTGTGCATTTAAAGCTTGCCGTGGTAATGCCAGAGTTAAACACCCAGATATATTTCCAAGCATAAATTATTTTCACTTGTTGGTCAAGAACTGTTTCGTAATCGGAACAAAGCTCTGGTTTTCCCTTCTTCTGTCTCTCGGTGACAGCTTCCCGATGCTGCCTGCAGACAATACATAGGAGGTGATAAATCTTAATGATATCTTAAGTCTGAATTATTAATCTCTTTTTTTTTTGGTGTTACATAATTGGTAATGATCGTATTGATGTTCCTGAGGGAGCTTGGGAGGCGAGTGATTTATCAGGGAGGAAGGATTGCTACACGCGGAACGGACCTGAGCTGAGGGTTCAGTGTGTGATGGGTGAGTTCGAGGCAGCTCCGGCCACTCCGGAACGGAACAGAAGCCCTGGGCAGAGGAGCTGCTTTTGAGTGACAGATGCTGGCAACGTGCTCTCTTCAGATATGGTTTATATCTTTCTGCATAAACACAGGAGAACTTGTAGCCAAAGCACAGGCAGCTTTCCCTGAGCTGAGTGTGGACTCTCAGCTACTACTGAGATCTGTAAATTGAAGCTCTTAATCTGACATGTAGCCCAGGCTAAGAAAAGATTCCTTTTTATACTTGTTTGTCATCTTCTTCCCCATCTCGGCTTGACATTTTGTTGTAAAACTTGGGTCAAATGTGTTTTTTTCTCTTCCTTCTCTAAAAATCCCTCTCCAAAAAGGCCCATCTGTCTCTGTCATGCTAGAAAAGAAATGCTGATGAAATGTCATGGAGCTGGATCTTGCTTTTGCTTACATTGGGATGCATCCATTAATTCTTTTTTTTCTTTCTCCAAAAGTGATAGAATCCTGTCGTAATCTCTTGCTGGTATCTACAACCATCCTGCGTGTGTGTTTGTAAGAGACAGGGCCCTGTTTTAGAGGGAGCAGGGGCATTTGGGAGAAGCTCTTGGAGCATAAGAAAATTGATGTCTGCAGTTCCATGAAGTCATCAGTTCGGCAGTGATTGTGCCCGGCTCTGCTGTAAATCTGTTCAGACAATGAGGTCACTCTGAAGCCAACTTCAGTTGAATAATCAACTTTCAAATAAGACTGGTGGCCGTTGAAAAGTAGAGAAGGGTTTCTTTGTGCACCGTAGTTCTCAGGTTTCTGACAGAAAGGTAAAATGTTTGCTTTCCTTACCTCACTGAACTGTGTGGGGGTTGTGATGACGCCCCTAGATAACAGCAGAGATGTCTCTGTCCTGACTTGCGTCGTCTTCTACACGGGGTTAGTGCTACTTCCTGATAACAGGTCCTGTGTCCTTAGAATTCAGAGCAATCTGCTTTTGGAATGATTTCAGTCACCATTTAAACTTCCACTGATTGAAGCTTTATTGTCACAACTGTTGAAAGGAACTGAAGCTATTTCTGTTAGCAAAAGGGCTGCGTATTTATTACAGGCACAGGGCAGAGGGAAAAGAGATCCTCTGAAGGGAGAGGGTTTATCTAAATTTTTTTTCCCCAAATTAGATGATTGTGGCTGTGGTGGGGAGGGGGCTTGGCTGTGCATGTGCTGCATGTGTGTGTTATAAACCACTATGCTGTTTTGAAAACACATCCGCTCATTAAATGGATGTGGTTTAAATTGTAATGATTTGATTAACTCAATAATGGATTTGGATTTCCAGGTCCATTGCCCTGAGCAAGTAATAAAGGTCTGGGGAAGAGTAGGGCTGGCAAGTAGAACTTTCTAACACTGCTAATGCTGTCCCCGGTGTGTTCTGAACTTGGAATGTGGTATTGTCAAAATAACCCTGCTAAAGAGCAAAGCTTAACCTCACCTTCTGGGTCCTTGGGCTCCTCTGTTACTGCACTTGTCCTGTGGAACTCTGCAAACCCCTATAAATGACTTGCAATCATGTATGTAACTTGGAGAGGAAAGCTAAGGCCAGAGCAGTTGATGTAAATAAGCAAAGCTTCACGGATTTCATGGAAGCCTGCAGATTTATAGTGGCTGAGGACCTAGCCTGATGGTTCCACTTTACTCAGCTACAAGAGAATTGTTTAAAATTTCCATTCCAGTGTTAGGGACTGTGCATAAAAATAGAGATCTATGTGGCTTTTGTTTTCAGGGTACAGCATTTCAATCATCTGTAGAAAAGAGGTACATCCTCCACACTTTCAGTGTGCTTTTCACTGGCTGCTCAAAAGCATTCCCCATGATGCCCAGTGTGAATATCCATGTCTGATTCTGGGAATTCAGAGCATCTCCCTTGATTCCTTGCAGATCTCTACTATGAGCAGCAGAATGGTTCAAAGAGCTACAGGAAGAAGTAAATGGCTTTTGCTATATGACAGTGCTGGGACAGAAGACAGCAGAAGACAACTAGAAAGGTAAGGTTACAAGTTCCTAGGTATTGTTTAGCTCTGAGAAGGAAACTGCTTAATCCTTGAAGTTTTCAGTGTGTGGAAACCACTCTGCCTTAGTTAGGGTGTATGGATGTGTAGGTCTTGTGCCAGACACTTGCTGAAAGAGCCCGCTTGGTGTTGTGATGCTAGACCTCCATTACTCTTCACACAGTTCCTTTGCCTTGGGAAACTGGATGTCTTTAGGACACGCAGGCACCTAAATGTTAACCCTGAAATACTTAACACAAAGGAAGAGGTAAGGTTCCTAACTGATATTTTCTTCTAGCTTTAAATATGCTGATTGGTGAAGACAATAGGCTCTGAATTAACATTTCTACTGATGGTTATTTCAAACATTTTCCTTTATTGGGAAAAACAGTCAGCTGTCTTGTCTGGCTTTCATGGAAGACTAATGAAAAGAGGAGTCCATTTGGACAAAACCACCCTGGGACTGTATGGAACGCAAAACTCTTCTATGAAAATGTTCTTTATTGATTTATTACCATCATCTCAGCATTTCTGCCTAGAAAGCTGTTGCATCTCTTTAGAATTAAATCAATACCTCAAGTTATACAAACTTTGGACTCCAAATGAATTAGGCTCCTCTAAAGGGAGTTTTAGTCCAGAAGCAATGAAGGAATAACATTTGGCCATGTATTTTGAATTCTGCTTGGTTTATCAATAGCTTTAGTGATACCAACAGCCAAGTGTTGAAATACTGAACCTATTTTTCACAAGCAAACAGGATTTTTTCCAGTCTGTTAGTTAAGTGTCCTTTAAGTACAAATTTTCTGTAGACTTAAAAGGGTTCTTGGTACCATGTACTGTACATAATATGATTATTTAACATACTGCAGTCACTGCAGCAGGTTTTCCCTGGCTGCACGAAGATACTCACCCTTAGTCTCTGTATCTTAATATTTTAACTCACTTGCATTTCTTAATTTTCTTCTTAACATCTTGTGTATTTTGTGGAAAGGTACCTGGAAGTGCATTATGGTTTTTTAATGCTCTTCACTATTGTGTATGTTTTTATGTGCTTGTTGTTCATCTGTGTAAAACAAACAGCCCCGGTGTGTGTGATCTTTCTAACATAAGCAGCTGTGGCTTAGTAACTCTAGTCTTCTGATAGCCTTGCAGCCAGGTGACTGCTATTATCTTAGCCAATTTGGTTGCATAATTAACAACTTTGTAGAGCAAAGGCAGCAATGGAATCATTGGGATGATTTTAATACAAATGGCTTTGCTAGTAGGCAGCCAGTGTGCTTAATGGGCTTAAACAAAATAATAACAACAAATGACTCTTGCTTTGTGAGCCAAAATGTCACTTCTGTCCTGAGATAGTGATGCTTGACCTACTTACATCTTTATCTGCCGTGTGCTGTGTCCACGTCTGTTCCTGTACCACTTCATTTGTATCCTTGCTTGCTCCATCAAGCCTCTAACATACGCTGCAGTCACTTGCTGTCAGAAGCACTCACCCTTTCTTCCATCACTGCTCAGGAAGCCCATATCAATAAGATATTGTTGTTACATAGCTGTCATTTCTGCCCTCCAACATATCTTGTCGCTGCAGAGTGTCTGGAGGTTGCAGATGCCTACTAATAATGTTCTCCCCTGCTCTGTCAACTGATTTCAAGGCTGCAGTCCCTAGCCAGACTTGAACGCTCAGCAGAAGGTGCAGGGAGCCTGCCTGTGATGAGCTCCTGGCAGTTCCCCATCACACACGTTTCCGAACCAGATGTGCATCACCTTCCCCACTCCTCTGCCCAGTATTGATTTCTGACAGCTCTGCTCCTAGGCAGGCTAAAAGGCAGTTGCAGTCCTCTGTCTCTTTTCCACTGAAGCCTTATAAGTCTGGGGGGTAAAGCCTGCGTGGAGCTGCACCCGCCAAGCACCCTCTGTCCAAATGTCTTTGTACAGGGGAGACATCTGCTGACCTATGCATCAGGTTCAGCAGGCATTCACCCTCAGCAAGACCAAGTTCATAGCCAAAAAGAGCTTTAGATAGAAATGGTAAACATCTCCAGAAGCAAGGTGAGACCTGAAGCTCCCTCTGGAGGGCTGGAAACTTTTGTGTTGCTAGAAGGTTCTGCTGTGGTTGTATTATCCCAGAGGTTTCACCTTAGAATGGAAAAATGTCTTGCATTTTATCTTATGAAAAGGAAAATTCCTTCCTACATGGCTCCAATCGAGTTCTCTTTCTGAAGTTTAAGTTTGCATGGAATTTGGGGAGTAAACACAAGTTTTGCTCTAGGAGCTGTTTTGCCTGTTCTGGAGTTAGGAGTTCTTATTGGTGTGTCAGCGACACGATGGAAATTTTAAAGGAACTTCTATTTCCTGCTGAAGTTACTTTAGCTCTCGGGTTATGTCTGTACTGCAGGTTGATGTAAGACTGCAGCTTGGTAGGAATAGCTAAACAACTGTTAAATTACTTAGAGAATTAAATTACTCTACAGGAAATGCTGTATAGACTTCAGATACTTCAGATACGGAACTTGCAGGTGCCTTCTTGTCATGACAGCAATTTGATGGAAACCAAGGCAAAGTATTTTGGCAAATTTGAGACAGGAATATTAAGAATTGTGCATCAGACAGGGAAATAAAAAGATCTGAGATCTTGATCAAAGTGTTGACAACAAAGCATCTGTATTTCCCAGCATTAAGGGAAACTTTGGGCAGGCCAGCATGATTCCAAATTGAACGTATCATTTGTGTCCTAATGACATGAATATTCAGTGACGATTTCAAGGTATTGGGCGACTCATTTGAGAGAATTTTCATTCATCATATTGACAGTGATGTTAATCAAATTGACTATCCTTAACAAAAGCCCCTGCTTCATTTGAACTGTATTGCTTTTCTGCCTGAGGGGAACATTTCTGCGATTAACAAAACCAGATCGAATGCTAATAAAGCAAGCAAATGAAGATTTATACATAATCTACAAAAGGACTGCAATCATTTAATTAAGAGTATATAGGAGGTTTTGGGAGAGACTGTGTATTAGTGATAATAAACGAGAAGGCCCTTGTATCCAAATAGCAGTCAAGGAAGCAGATGGTTTCTTACACAACTTCAGTTTCAGTTTGCCCAAGCCACCATCCTCAGTGAGATTTTACTGCTTCGGAGCAAGTTTGGTCAGCCCAATAAAGGAACCTGCTATAGTGGTGGGAATTACTGAGAAATATTGGTAGAAGATGCTTAGAGCTCAACCTATTTCCAACTGTCACCACGTAACTTTTGACTTCTTCAGTGCTGGTTGGGTACAAGCAGTTTATTTTCCACATTCTAATTTCTTGACGAACGCTGAATTTTGGGACAACATTTCAACATTTCTCTCCTGGCTGTTCCCATTGATTAGGTAACCCCAAGTTTAAGTGCTTTGTGGAAACTCGGCTTTGGATTAGGTTGTGTTTCTGAGCGTTTTTCTAGGTGGTCTCATTAAAACTTGAATCAGAAAGTTTGTTTTAACCGAGCACAGCGAGCAGGTATATACTACCTCTGCGAGGAGGGGACACGGGTGTTAGCTGGCAGAATAAGGGGAGTTTATTCTAACGTGCCCTCGATGTATAATTTAGCTGAGATGCCAGTCTTTAAATACCTTGTAGAATGGAAATGAATAGTCTGATAATAACAGTAGTAAAACTAAGAAATTAAAAATCTGTCTTACTGGGCTTTTATAATTAGTTTGGGATTCTGCGGCGAGTAATAGGCAGAGCAGGTCAGATTCGTCCCTGCTCTAAGCATGAGCAACTCCACTGAAGTCAATAATTAAGTTTTCACTTACAGCCATTATTGAATTTGGCCTGGAATCTGAAAGGGAAGGAGAATGCTGCAGACAGGAGGGATTCGGTTCGAGCAGCAGCTGATGGGGAAGGGAGCTGGCAGGTTGGGACACGGCAGTGAGTCCAGCTGCTAGGACCAAAGGCAACTGGAGTCAGTAAAACGAAGTAGTTTTGGTTTGGGGGGTGTGCTGCTGTCTTGCTTGGCCTTGCTCTCAGATTGGTCACTCGTGCTGAGCTGAAGGAGCGTGCAGACGTTGTGGGGGCCTGGCTGTACGTGCAGAGGCTTTGCCCTGTTGTACAGCAATGAGATTTCCAAGGCAGCTCAGAGTGTGCTGCTGGCCAAACCTTCAACAACCATTCCAAAGCTGTCCTGCCAAAGTGCTCCTGTGCAGAGTGGAACTCTGCAGTTCTACAAGCAGGGAGTGTGGTGTCTTTAGAGCTGGATGCCTACAGTTGTAGGGTTTCTAGAGGCTAAAATCAGAGTCTTTTCACCATGAGTGGGGCTTATTAGAGAACTTTCAGCAGGACCGTTTGCCTAAATCCCCTTACCAGCTTTGGTTGCCCTTGGCCTCTGGTTCCTTGCACATGGCTGTCACCAGACAGGGTGAAGGGCAGCGGCTGAAACTATTCAAGGTGTCTCTCTGGGTAGGTGAAGATGCAAGAGAACTAGAAAGTAAAAACACTCAGAGGTTTCAAAAAGCCTTGTGTTAGATGACCACGATTTGTTTTCATGGACCAGTGCTGAACCAGCTTAAATTCTTTTCTCCTTGTTCCCTTCCTCTAAGCACATAAGTATGCAGTTATGCATTTCACTGAGTGTTTTGTTGCACTAAAGAGGATTGACATCCCAATTTCCAACTTGTCGGAGCCCCTGCACACCTCGGTTCCATCGGTGAAAGCTGAGAGCAAGGCAGGAGCTGCTGCTGGAGGGGGGGAAGTGTGAAGCTGTGCTTTGCACACTGGCCCCATAGCGACAGCCAAATCAAAATACAGATCTATTAAAAATTGGAAGGAGGTTCTGCAACCTTTCAGTCCTTTCATATCACTCTGTTCCTGCTGTTAAGCTTTTGCTATGTTAATGTCATCCTATGTTGGTAATATTTACAGCACCTAAATCAATGTTGGGGACGTACGGAATATTGAAGGATCAACTCTGCTTATTTCAAATGCACTTTAATATTTTGACTGCCTGACCAGAGTTTGGGAAATAACTGTGGTAGAATGATAATGGGAAGTTTAACAGTTTTATGATGGTTGTAGCAGACTTTATGGAAGTTGATAAATTTCATCTTGTAGGTTTCAATTTCTCACTCCCTACAGAGAGATGGGGAGAATACATTGATACTGCATTTCAAATTGGCTGGATCAGAAGGAACAGCAGCTAAAATCCATTACAACCCAATTACATCCATCAGCTGAAGCTGTGTGCATTCATTCGTGAACATCAGCATTTAATCCATAAAGAGGAACTAATGAGAAATTTGAAAATGGAATCCATGCATCAGTAACTTTGGAGAGATTTTGCTGGGATTAATGAACTGCCAAAACATTGTCAACACACTGAAAACCTATTCTCTCTAGGTTTGTTTACTGACCAAAGACAGACTTTTTGTTGTTGTTGTTGTTCCTATTCTTCAGCATGTTTTCGTCTTGGGAATTGTGGCTTTTTTTTCTTACGTTCTTGGTGCAGGAAGTGACATTTTATCCACTTGAAGGATCAGGCACTTGTTTCTTTTTCCTCTTTCTCTTACGGGCATCTGGCTGGATGGTTGGCCAGCTCCTGAAGTCAGATGTGCTGCAGATGAACACCCACAGCATGTCTGTACCTCTCTGCAGAAATCTTCTGTGCAGGGCTCCCAAAGACAGGGGCGTGTGGGCCAGACCATGGTTTGTAGTGTAGAGGGAAACCCCAGGTAGCAGCAGTTGGGCTCTAAATAGTGCTATATCACAGGAAACTTGTCACAAAAGTCCAGTGCTCACTAAGTTCACCTTTCAGTTTCCTTTGTGAAGTGCTGTACTAGCTAATGGATTTTTCTGATTCTCTGGAGCCACCAGTAGCTATTTGTCCAAAGAGTGTAGATTAAAGTGAGCCCACAGGAAAGCTGGTTTCTCTAATGGGAGCTAAACCCCGGGGTAACTGCAGAGATCTGGCTGGGCGACCGTCTATAAACAAGGCAGCAAACTGGTGTTCATCACCATTGCACATCTAAATGACAGCAAGTGCAGATGATTTTTTTCTGGATGCTCCAGGGTGTAATATTGTGGTATCCATCTCTATCACTTAATGACCTAAAACTGTAATTATATTTGGGTTGTAGTTGAAATGCATATTAATTCCTACATGCCTTTTTACCTGGAGGTCCCTTAAGAACATGTTGGTATTTCAGGACCAATCTGTGAAAATTTCTCTTGGGTCTTTTGCACATAGATGTTCTAGCTGTTAAAAAAATAAATCTCCTTTATACTCTGAGCCTTACTCTCCCTTGCTGCCCAAGTGGTCTAGCAAGGTTTGATGGCTTAATATTTATCTCTTATTTATTTTGATAGATCTCTGTCATATTCAGCATCTGGATGAAGTTGCTATGCTTAACAGCAGTGGAGCAATATTTCCTCCCAGGAATCATTGCTTTCCACGTTTAAGCAGCAGAGCTGATCTCCAAGTAGACATATCTGACAGGTAGCTCCTCTGAGATCCCCTTTCCAATTGCACTCCTGATGCAGACATGACAGGTTCAGGAAGAAAAGAAGGATGGCGGGGAGGGGGCAGGAGAATGGAAAGCAGGAGAGGGAAGCAGAGGAAGACAGACCATACAATGTGTGCTGTGTTGTAGCATCAAGTGGTCAAGGGTGGAGACACATGAGCCCTGGGTACATACTTCATGCTTACTGCTGCCTATATAATGTTTAAGTTTGACAGTTGGGGATCCAATTATAGAAAAACCCGAGGCTTTGGACACCCGCATCCTGCTTTCTTAGCTGGCTTCATGTAAACATTTGTCCCTACACCCCCTTCAAAATTCAGTGCCAGAAAGCAGCTCCTGTCTCTCCAAAAGCTGATTGCTTCCAAGTAAAATATTTGCTTTTTAAGTTCAGGTGAAGGCGAACAGAAAGATTCTGACAGTAGTTTGTAAGATAAATTCCCTCCCTGGCTGTACAAACACAAGGGGTTTGTGTGTACCTCTGCAAATAAGTTACTAAAAATAAACTGAGTTATGAAGTCTGTAACTTGGGACCTAAGTGATACTTAAAAGAGTATTTGTTTGGATTGATTCAATGACACAGCTCTAGCCAGGATTTTTTTGGCAGCACATTCAGATTACTCTGGATCCTCTCACCCCTTGTTGAAGGACGATTTGCCAATAGTCTTCACCTGCTTTCTCTTCTGGGATTGTGTGGATTTCTAAAATTTCTTGTTCCTTGTTGCAGAACCCCCCGTATGAACTGCCACTAGCATCACGAATTCAACCGCGTTCTCGCTTTCCCACTATTTAACTGCCTTTCAGATTCTCTGGCCTGAAATAAATTATTGACTTAGCAGACAGACTCCTGTTTTCTGTGACAGGTTCTGCAGTAAACAGCCTATTAACAATTCATAATGAGTAACTCCGGTTCGTTTTTCCTGTGTGCTAATTTTGTTCTCTCCCTGCCACCCTTCGAGTGCCTTGTCCGCCGTCTGCAGATGTGGGGCTGGTGGGATGCCGGGTGACCGGTGTGCTTCATACCAGGACAAGTGCTCAGATCTAACAATGCAGGTGGATTTTCTGAATGAACAATTCACTTGGAAATGATGAGTGAGGAAAATCTCCTCTTTCTGCTGCTTCTTAGTAGCACTGTAGGAAGAGCAATAGATACAGCTACTGCTGTTGAGCTCAGTTTCATGGGGGTTTTTTTTTACCTTTATGGACCTGGAAGGTGTAGGGGATGTTTATATCATCTGCTTTCTCCAGTATAACATACTCAAGTGTTTTTCATGTATTTAATGCTTCTACTAAGTCACAGTAATTTGTATTTGACTTAATGTCTCCCAGGGAGGGATTCTGATCTAGACTAAAAGGATTACGAGATGGAGAATTCCCCAGTGGCTTCAGTAGTTGATTTCAATTTTTAATAGCGCCTGACATGGGGAAACTAATTTATTTCTGCTTCAGTGTGTATGAATCAAGCTTTAATCTTTTCCCACTGGTAGCACTTGAGATTGTGAGGAACTCCATTTTGCTCAGTAAAGTTTATACCTCTAAGGTGTGCACGGCACAGAGCTGGTGTTCTTCTGCCTTTGTCTATACCTTCTGATGGTGGACCAGGAGGCTTAGCTGATGTTCTCAGTTGCCATCGATACTGTCTGAGCTTGTAAACACAACCTGATCTCTCACCCATGCCTGTTGCTTGAGGAAAGGACTTCATTTGTACATTGAGAAAGTGAAAATGTTTAAATCAAACCATGTGTCGCTTTTTCTAACCCTGGTCTGTGAGGTGAGGGCATGTGTAAGGATCTTATGAGCACTGACAGGGTGAATTCAGACTGTACCAAATACTCAGCTGGTGTAAACTTGCCTGAACACTGTTTTGCTACAACATTTACTGGTTTTGCGTTGACCTACTCCGTGTCATTGATGGATTTCTGCTTCTTGGTAACAAGCAGCTGGAAGAGTTAATAGGTGGGAGAAGTTCATGGAACTCATCAAAGGCACTAAAGACATGTTTCCTTCTGTTAACCTAAAAATAACCTGGCTTTTCAAACTCCAGCCAAACAGGTGCAAATTACAACATCTGGGCATGTTTGCTGAATAGGAGCCAAAAAGGATCAAACAAGTTCTGATGGGAAAAGTGTGAGCTTTTTTAATGAGGCCCAACTCTTGAGAGCTACAAAGGAGACCAAACCGTAGGAGACGCTGTCTTTAAAAGACTGTAATCTTGTGGTTTGCGTATGCAATATACCTAGGTACTTTCTTGAATAAGGAAAATTTCTTGAGCTAGGGCCTGGACTCCCATTTACCAATTCCTATTTGCACACACAGATCTCCTGTAGAGCCCAAAGTACTGCAGGATCACAGCTTGAGTTTATTTGCTCTGCTTGGATTTGTCACAGATGGGGCTGTTGTGTTCTAGGAATGCTGCTGAAATAAAATAGGACCAGGAATTGACTCTAGAATTAGTTTGAATATTAACAGCCTTAGTGGAAAAAAGTGGCAAAGAATCAATGTGGAGTGAGGACTAGTGACTGACAGGAAGCAAAGGGGAGTGGGATCGGAAGTGGAACGTCTCAGTATGAAGTGGGCAAGTCTGTTGGCAACTCTCATCTGACTTTTCCTAAGCAATGATGTTCTTTAGTTCTTCATAGACTGGTGAAAAATACTTTGTTCTGAAGATACTACAAGAAAAGTATGTATTTACTTAACTGATTGTCAGAGTATTTTCATTTAATTCCTTTTTCTATGGATAGATTTTTGAGAGGTTATTAACACAGATGTACCACTTTCATTCAGCCCTCCAACCATGACTGCTCTTGAAATTGTGCAAGGAAAAATAAAAAGTTCATTATGGCATGCAGGAATTGGAGACACAGAATAGTTTGGACAGAACCAGTTAGCACTCTCACACCTATTCATCTGTCAACTTGCACAAAACCAGTTCTGTATTCAAAATTCTGATGCGGGGCTGTGATCAGTGATGGATCGAGAGGGTGTGAAGAGATTTCATCTGGACGGGGATCTTTGAGTAGGTGGGGTTTGGGTCTACTGCACCATAAACCCAGGAATGACTGCAATGAGACACGTTGGGGCAACGGAGATACGAGAGGAATCGGACTCACTAGGTTGATGCCTTAGAGCAAGAAGATGAATCTGCTGAGGCCTTGGCACTGATTGCTTTGGGCAGGGCAGGCTGGTTTATAGCCTTTCCACAAACACAACATTTCAGAGAATTGCAAAGATGTTGTTGGCTCTGGATCTGCTTTGTCAAGAGTCGGGAAGGTCTGCTCCCTTCTCCCCTGGCTGTTGTGCTAGGAATGCAGCTTCCACCTCGTGCTCACAACGTACACCGTTTTCTGCTGCTGGACAAGCTCATATAAACCCTTACACACAAGCATTTATGGCTTCTGTCTTGTATATACAGAATTACCTGTGGCTTCTGCAACTTCCCTCCGTGGAGTGGCTTGTTCTTAACCTTGTTTCTTCACACATGGCCACCTTATGTCAGGTTGCAGCCAGTGTACCTGGCAGGGAGTGCTGCACAGCTGATGAAGTTATTGCTTTGGCTGCACTTGGTCCTCAATATAATAACATTAAACTATGTTCAATACAAGGTGAGTCTTGGTTGTAAGTGGGTTGTGAAATGTGATTAAATAGTGGAGAGCTCAGTATCAAATTCTCCCCACTGGAAACTTCATTTGGTTCCTTGGCATTTGCTTCCATCTCTCTAGCTCTTGTTTTCACATTTCCCAACATTTTTTTTTTGTTGTTATTTGAGTTTTGGGACCTGTGCTGGCATTTTTCTTGAGCTCTTCAATGCTGACCCATGGCAGTTGTAGGTGAGGAGTCAAATTCACGTGTGGACCTGGTGCTCAGGGACACGGTGTAGTGGTGAGCTTGCAGTGTTGGGTTGAAGGTTGGAGTGGATGGTCTTGAAGGTCTCTTCCAACCAAAGACATTCTGTGGTTGACTGTGCTGAAAGCACTATCACTGATACCAACGGGGAAATTAGGGCCCTTGGTAAATTGAAAGCAATATTGAAAGGTAAGAATAAGTGAGCTCTTTACTAGTATCTGTGTTTTCCAGTCCTCCAACTCTTGTCAGCAGTGAAGTGCTTGAAGCAGAGGAAGGCTGTCGTGATCTATCAAGAGCATCCCACCTCCCGGGCCGCTGCGCTCATCCTGGATGTGCAGACACACAAGTGACTTTTACAGAAGACTGAAAACACTATTTGCAAGATCTAACACGTAAAGAGTCTTTTTTGTTTTGACACAGAAGTGATCTCTGCCCAGCTGGTTTTTGCTTCTGAGAGAACTAGGCTTTGATTTTTCTCTTATCGCGCTATTAGATAACACGTTCTTTGGAGGACAGACTTTGTTTTTCTGTATGAGCAGTTCCTGGTTCAATGGGGGGCTCCTTGATCAGTGTCTCTCCTCTGCCACCACAGCTCAACAGCAGGAGAAATAATAACATTAAGTTTTCAAGTCATGTTGTCAGAAGCACCAGGGAGCTTGATATGTAGAATTCTTTGTGCGACGGGTAGATTTAAAGACGTAAGGACAGTTCAATTATTCTAGACAAGAGAGTCAGCGGGTTCCCTCTGCAGACAGTGGGCAGAAATTGGCTTCTCTAAGACACGTGTAAGATTTGGGTGTCTGGTACAGATTCTGAAGGGGAATGACTTGCTCTCTGGAGATGCAGAAACGAGGCAAGATAAAAGCCACCTCTCCTAAAAAGAAATACCCCAAAATAGCATTTGGGTATCTACAGGGTTTTCAATACATTCTCAGATTTAATGGTCATTGATTCGAGACAAATGAATCTATTTAAACTTTTGGCAATTCCATTAGTGACTGCTTGTGTCTCTAATTGTCTAAATACAGTAAAAAATGTCTGACTCCTGCAAGCCTAACTTGTAAGATAAGCACTCCAGAGTGGGAATTTCAAAAGTGATTATGTGATTTGCAGGTTTAAACCCTGCTAAAAAATCAGCAGGATGTGTATGCTTAAGTGCCCATCGGCTTTTGAAATTGAACTTACTGCTCATAATGCAGCCACTACTCCTGAAAAAATTTATTGGTTTTCCAGCCCTCTGGTACAACAGCCAGCGAATGTATGTGATTACCAAAAAATACCTGAAACACTTTGCTACTCATTATATTCCCACATGTTTCTAACGGCGTTGGGTGAAATCCCCCAACTCCTCCTCACTGTGCCACTAGAACCAGTAATGCAGAATCATTTAAATTTTTTTCCCCAAGAATGATTCATCTGTCCAGACTATGAGAGTAAATAAGCAATATAAATCCTTATTGCCTGAAAAAAGAACGAAGTCTGTACCTTTCAAATAACTTTATATCCTTCAGCACTACTAATAAATACCCTCTTTTTTCTATGAAGTACTCTGCTCTGTGCCTGGAGCCCTGAATTATTTGTCTCATATAGAGAAGATCTCTGGGTATGCAAACTAAAAGCAAGTTTAAGTGTTGTCTTTCCCTCTTTCTTTCTGGTACGTTTGGTTGTCTAGCTACTCTTATTTAGACAAGCCTTACAACAGTGCAGTGTTGTGGGGTTTGTGCTATGTCTTTGATTTGAGCATTAACACACACACCATTATTCAAGAATATTCTCTCAGGTCAAATTTTCAGCTGGTATAAATCAATGTCCAATTCTAAGGACCTACACAAAGAATTATGTATAACTTATGGCCTATTTTTAAATCTTATAGGAGGCACAAAAAGATCCATAATATGCCGAGGGCTTTGTATTTTTAATTCTAGCTGCCTGAAATTTTGTCAGCAGGAAGCAGCTTTTTCATTTACATGGAAACTCATGTAGGAAAGGGCCTTTTCAAAATGAAATCCTTTCTTTTTTTTTCCATTACAGCTCCCCAGAATAACTTTGTGGAAACAAACATTCATGTTTAATTCCAGTCAACATCATAAAATCCAAGTAGCCAGTTTCCTAGGTAAATATCCCTTTATTGTGGAGATTAGGTAAGAACTTTGTGGTATTTTGTAAGCCACTGGAGGAAAGGTATCTTTGGGGGGACAATGCAGTGTTTAACTGTGATGCTTTCACACCAGAGCTGAATCCAGGAGGTAGAGAATATAATGTCAGAAATAGCACGGGGGGGAGAGGGGGGGTTGCCTTGAAAGAGCTGAGCTGCAATTGATCCTGAAGAACAAGATGAATAGCCTGATGCAAACAAGTAGTGCTATGGGATCTTTAATGACCTTGTGTGATCATGATCCTAGCTCAGATTTGTTGCCTGAAGCTTTATGGTCCATCAAACCATAAAATCACGCTTGGTAATTGATACAGTGCTGACTTCAGAGCAGAAGTGCCACGGACAGGTTCACCCCCACTGCTTCCCACAGCCCCCGGCTTCCCTGGGAGCACGCCTGGTCCAACACCATTTCTCTTGGACTGCAAGATGTGAGGGTAGAAAAAGGCAAATTGGTTTTTTTTTGTCTCTACTCCAGAAGGTACCCCAAAGAATTTACTGCTTTGCTTCACAAGGAAAGGAAAAGCTGCTCCTCAAAGGCTGTCAGTGGCTGTCAGTGCTCCAGGGGGCTCGGAATCAGCCCCGTAATCACACCAGCTCGCTCTGCCCGCTGCTTCCCGTGGTGTGGCAATAAGCTGTTTCCTTCCTCCCGAAACAGAAGGGAATAGAATTCTCAATCCAGAAAAACTGGTAACGCTTTAAAACCAGCTTTAAACACTTCTGTTTTCTTTCGAAAAAGTCACAAATCCTTCTAAACTTAAAAAAAAAACAAACCCAAAACCCCTTAACAAACACTTTCCCAAAGTTTATTATTTAACTCTGGCTCCGGCCTGAGATGCCATGGGTATTCCACGTGCAATGCATAGGTGATTTTTACAGCAGCCAACCTCCACGAGGCTGTCTCAGCAAAGAGAAAACAGCAAAAAGGAAGCAATAGATCTTACTACCCATCTACCCCTTGTTTACTATCATTCTCACACACAATTACACGGCTTACTCCTGAAATGCTGGAGCTGCACAGCCTGCAGGAAGCGTGCTCATTAACCCAAAGCTAATTTTCTCTTTTTTTTTCCCATGGTCTTAAGTCTCAAGCAAAACACATTATCTCTGTTTACCGAACATTGCCTGGGTTTGTGTGCTGTTGATGCTGTGGACAACAATGAAGTAGCGTGTTCAACATATTTGTGATATAAATCAAAAAGCCCCAAAGGGAAGAGATTAAGCATGGGAGTTTTTGCGCATAACTCCAGGATAGGTGGTACATGAAGTGCTTGTAGCTCTGGTAGTCCTTCAAGAGTTGCTGATGAGGTTCCCACAGAGCTGAGACACCAGAAGTCCAAGTGTCAGGGCACTTAATTTTCTTGAAACACACAGGACTGGGCTGCTGGGCCAGGCAGAATATCATGCAATCATAGAATGGTAGGGGGTGGAGGGGACCTCTAGAGATCGAGTCCAAGCCCCTGCCAAAGCAGGATCACCCAGGATGTGTTGCACAGCAATGCATCCAGGCAGGCCGTGTAATGTTCTTGTACATCTTTGGTCTTTCAGAATGGCTTTGCTAGGGGTAAAGACTTGGACTATTTCTCGATCCTGCCTCTGCATTCTGCTTCCTAGGAGAGAGTTCCATCAAGTGATAAACCTCTTATGTTTTGGGTCTGATTCTGAACTCTGCTGTGCAGCTCATGGTGCCTCTCCCTGCTGCTGCTCTTCTGCCTATAAAATAGGTTACAGCAAAAAAAGTGTTTGACTCTGCTGCAAACCCCCTTGAGCTCTACCGGACTGTGAATTTGTATTTCACGTGTTGCCTGTATTTGGAAAGATTCTGACTCTCAATCACAGCACGAAGTTAAAACCTCCTGCCATTTTTAGCTGGTGGTTGTGAGCTCTAGATGAGCTCTGAGCAGGCCTGCGCTGATGGTTGTCAGCCTACACTGAGAGGAGATTTTCAGCTTATCAGCTTACAGGGAACATTGCAAGGATGTTCTGAAGGCTTTTCTGTAACACTGAAAATCTAATTATCTCTTACCTGTGCGTTCTAGGGTGGAAAGCAAACCCTGGCAATGCCGGCACCGTCGGGAGCAGGTAGTGGGAGGGCAGCTGCTGGAAGTTGTCCTACAAAAAGCACACGACAAAGGGATTTTGCTGCACCTCCCAAATGTTCTTTGTTACCTTTTGGTGCCTGTGATTTGATGAACCTCTATCGTTGTTGCTCATTATAGGAGAGCTTGTCCAATGCTTGAAGCCAGAGCCCTGAAAGAGAATGTGTGCCACTCACTTATGCAATTCCAAATATGCTTGCTCAGTAAGAAAGCCTATTAAATATTTAAACCCTGTCCTTTCCTCAAAAGCAAAACAGCAGAGATGATTTTCCATGGAATTTAACATTAAACTCCGGCAATTTGTACAGCTGTGCATATAAATAGTTTGCACATCGTCTCCAGAGGCTAAGGTCACCATGCCTCATCCATTTCAATACCCTAAGTTACATAGCAACAACCTTCCCATTTCTGTTTCCATGTGATTTATCAAAAGGGACTAAAAATTGGAATGAAGTGCCATTGGTTTTTGAGAGATGAATGAATGGAAGTTGATTGTAATATTTTTTCCTTAATCGCTTAATTTTTGTCTCTTCATAGAACGAGCAAGATGATAACAGTCCCTCAGCAATGGGATGGGGTGTCAAAGCTGTTCCAACGCAAGAAATCGGAACAGGCAACTGCCTGCTTCCACTTAATGCAATTTGTTCCATGACTGATCTCCAGACCCCTGCTTCATTACCTTAAACAAACTTTAAACCTGTTTTCCGAGAAGGAAAAAGATTCTTATTTGCAATTAGAATTACCCAATTACACACCACTCATGAAAACACCACGCGTATTTAGCTCCAACAGATGAAAGCTGGCTTTCTAAATGCCAGAGATGTATTTCTTCAAACAGTAAACACTTAGGAGTTAATACCGTGCGAGGAGGCTGTACAAACAAAACACAAGTGTCTCAGGATTAGTTCTCGCTCCCCGTGCTTAAACAGATCTGTGGCGTTATTAATTTCAGTGCACGTTCCCCTGGGCAGATTTCATTTGGCTGACGTCTGTGGAAAAACGGAGGTGAGGTGGTTGGTTACACCAGGTGGATTCAGAAGATCTCATCCCTTGTTGCTGAGCAGGGGTTGAGCTGGGGAAGCTCAGTTCCTCTCCATCACTGCTGCCACCTTTGTAGGGGCCTGATGCAACGACGCTTCCGAGTGTGACCGAGTCAGGTCTGTGTCTCTGACACCTACGATCTACTCGGGCTTTGTTTCAGACAGAAATGTGTTAACAGTGGGGTTTTCCATATTGTTACATTCCCCACCATTCCTTTACGTGGGGCTAATGTTTGCTGATTTCAATCTTGTGCGTTTTGTGTAGTTATTTATCATTTGGCTAGCAGTACTTCTAATTGACTCGCTGGGAATTCAAATGCCTCCCGCTGCGGGTGCATCAGAGGGAATTGGTTGTTTTTCCTGGCTCTCCAACTTGTTAATTGAGAAGCTATTCAATTATAGGTAATATTCTTTTATTGCTAATAAGATATTCTGATATCAACAACATCCCAAATTCTGAAATTAAATTTGCAGGAGTTATAAGAAACTTGAAACTGCTTGACAAAAAGGCATCAAAAATTACCCGTGCCGATGAATCCTTGAATCAACATCAGCTTCTGAGAAGTGACAAGTAAATGAATAAAATTCTTACCAGAGCTGCCTTAATATCTGTTTACTCTCTCACTTGTGATTGTTTCTAAAGGGACTTTGTAAGAAGGTGAGCCTGCTGCAGATGTCATGCTAAAAACATGATTCTTCATGCAGTTTATCAAACAGGGTATCTAAACCATAGATCATGCTGCTCTTTATTATCCAATTTGCCAAGATTAGATTTTTTTTATGCATCAGTTCACAAGCTCATCTTGAGTTCTGGTATTAGCTTGCTCAAGTTATTGAGGAACACTTCTGGTAAATATTAGTTCTCTTGTTATTAATTTGCAGAGCAACGGTACCTGGAAGCCCCAGTGCGGTCACGGCACTGTAGGGAAAGCTGCCAATCAGCTCTCCCAGACTGAAGAGAAATAGCAATGACAAAAGGTGGTAGGAGAAACCCATAGTTGCTGTTAATCCCAGTTTACGTGGGGAATGAAAAATCCATGGCAGGTTTAAAACTTGTTCTGGTGAGCACCGTGCCCAGTCACTGTGCTCACTCATTTCTTGTTCTCCAGGTGGTTTTTCTCTGTTGTGCTACTGATGTAATGTTTTTTATGCAAGCTACAATATTAGACCAAATCTGGAGCCTGTGAACCTTCTTCTCCAGTACATGGGTGTAGATCAGGAGTATTGGTGTTTAAGTCAGTGGCGTTGTACTGGTGTGGTTTTCTTTATGGACTCCTATACAGACAGTGTGCTCTGCTGTGGGTAACCAAGGAGGTCTGCAGGAATTTCTCCGAGGCTTACGTCAAGAACCGCTGAAGCGAGTTTATGTTGGTACTGGGAGTCAAATCCTCCATCAGCACAGATCAGTGTATCTTCCCTGAATTTGGACTGGTCATACTGGTAGTGACCAGCTGAGGGACAAAGACTCCTGTGTCTCCATTGCAGCTGATAGAACCTTAAAACCAAAACCAACCCACCTATCGCATTCAGTTATTTTGTGATTTACTCCACAGACTCTGTGGCTTCATGATTTACCTGAGCAGACACGTTTGCGTGTTTTTAGTACTCAAGTTTGTCATCTCTGTGATTTGCCTTAGAAGCAGGTGCCTGTTTCTCTGTGCAAAACATAATTTCTGGCTCCTACAAGAGATGAATCCGTAGGCTACCATTTTCTTTTCTTATTACTGGCTTTTTGGCACAGAGATCGCATCTAAATTTTAATACCCAAATGTATTCCTTGCAATATTCTAGAGTTATACTGTTCTGACCTTTCATCATTTCATATTTTGATTGGGATGGCTGTTCCACCCTGCTCTGCCTCTCACCGGAGCTGTAAAACAGTGCAATGAGTAAAATGACTCCACGTCTCAGTACGGAACCCTGAGCAGGTCAGCGTGGCCCCGTCTCCCCCGCTCTTCCTTGTGCCGTGCAGACCACCCGGAGGGTTTGCCAGGGAGGCAGCAATAGCACCTGTATTGATGGGTGCTGGAGCTGAGCTGGATCAGAAGGATGAGAAATGGTAAAACCCTTCTTAGCATGTTTTATTTGGGGCCTGAAGTTTCCAGGAGGCTAAAAACATAGTGAGATCGTTCATGTTAATGTCCAGTGTCACTTCAGGGGTGGAAGTGAGAGCTGGACTCTATTCTTCAGAATCTTAAATGGATAATTGTCTGATAGGCAGTAAAACGGGATGGATTTAAAGAGCAACTGTAGCCTGTTTCCTTTCCTGGGATCTTTTGAGCGAGTCTGTAATTTTCAGCACACCTTTGCGGTTCACCTTTGAATTCATTTTTTTTCTGAGGGTGCCTGGTGAAAGAACTTTAGCAGCTTCCTGTGGGAGAGAATTTCATGAACTTAAGGAACTCATCTTCCTAACATCTCCCCATCTTTAATGTTTACTATGAAGCATTCCCTCCCTTGTAACTTGTATGTTACATTCAAGCAAATCTTACTAATTGTTTCTTATCTGCAAGTATATTCAGTAGGGTACGTACAATATAAATTAAGCAAGGGTACAGTCAGATTTAGGCTTCTAATTACTGAAATCCCATTTTCAAAGAAGCTTTAGGAGCTTTGGAAATGATATTGCATGTCTTGGTGTTCCTCAAACGGGTGAGCATGTTGACCTGTCTTTTCAGTCCTATGGAAATGTAATTTACCTTGCTTAAATCTGACCTGTGGATCTTTCTGGAAAAAGATGAAGGAATTGTCAGCGTTCACCAGCAGATCCTGACTCTGAATTGGCCTCCTTGGAAGTTAGTGACATGGTGAGAGGGAAGCAATGAGAATCAATCCCCGGAGTCCACTATGTGCCACTTCCTCCCTCCCTCCTAAAATAGTTCTGTATTTTCCTTCAGGTGTCTCCACAAAGCGGCTTCGTGAGCACAGGATTCAGCCCCGAGTGGCAAATCAATGCAGAGATAAACTCCTACTTGATTATTTCCCTTCCTACCTAAGCAAGTTCGTGCTTTGTCGGTTGATTTCAAATGCCAGTGTATTATCTATTTGTGTCTCTTCATTCCCTCCCCCAAAGGCAAAAGATGTTCACAGCAACAACAAAAGGGAAGAGAAGTATGAAAAGATTAGTTTTATCAAAGGAATATCATGTCACCCCAGCAGACTGATCTTCCTTTCCTCCTGGCCTGCCATGCCCCTTCCCTCGCTGCTGGCCGCGAGGCTGCTGCAGCGCGCCATGCCTCGCATCGACGCCTTCTGATTATGACTTATCTCCTTTTAATATCACACAAACAAGGCTCTGGCATGTCCCCGGTGCTGGGGCTGACCTGTCCCTTCTGTGACAGAGACAGCCCTTCAGTTAGCACGCTTTCCTTGCGGGTGGGAGTCTGGGGACAGGACGTTGTCTCCTCTCTGTCCTGTGCTGTGGAGAAAGAACAACAGGTACTGGGGAGAAAAACCTTAATGCTTAAAGACACGCCAGTGGAAGGCTGGATGTCCTTTTTTGTTCACACTACAACCGAATCTTAACATATGATTAGTTCCTGCTGTGCCACGGAGTGCAGGCTGGAGTTTTGATGGACAGAGAGAAACATAAAGCAATAATATTTTAACACTTGGTATCAAATCACCTTTTGTTTAATGGGGATAAGGAAACAATCCAGTTTTAATAAAGCTGGATCACTCTGCCCAGATGAAATGGGAACAGGAGATGAGAGTCTAGTAAACAGTGTTGCCTGCCAGCAGGAAAACAGATTTTAATCCCATAAATCACAAAAGGAAATTGCTAAGGCTATATCTCATACAATTAAGCCAATTTAAGCCTGACTATTAGGAGAAAAAGATTACTTCAACTGTGGCATTTCAGTGCAGAGTTCTGTGGTAGCGTAGGAATCACACACGCAAGTTCAGTCTTTCTTTCTTGCACCCAGGGCTGCTGGAAGGGTCTGCACTTCCATGAAAGTCTGGTATTTTGCTCCAATATTCCTACAGAGCCAGCCTGCCTCATACAGCACCGGGGGCTAAGCCATCAAACTTCATCTGTCTTTTAGTACCACATGGAGAAGAATATGTTTCTGGGATGCAAAAAGGAGGTAAGATACCTCAAGCCAGGCACAGAAGCATCTTTTCCAACGTATCATCTGACCTATTTCCCTATCTTTGTGAATAATTAAAGGTTAAATCTCCTAGGGTAGCTCCAGACAGTTTGCCATGTTACGCTCCGACTCTGGATGTCGGGCTGGAATTCTGCGGTATCAGATACCGTGGCATGTACGGGAATGCTGTCACTTCTGAAGGGGAATCAGGTGTGGTTCTCAGCTCATTGGCATTTTGAAGGACACTTCAGTTTGGCGTATTTGAAATCTGTTACAAAATAGTCTCGTTTTCATTTTGGAAGATCACTTTTGACTTCCCTCTGCCCATCCAGTCAATAATATTTCCTGTGAGGGAACCATGTAATCACAGGTATGTGAATGCCAACACCAGTCATCCTTCGTCTAGACAGTCCTGCAGATTCCTTGTTCTGAATAAATTCAAAGACCATAAACCCCTCAAGTTATGTTATCATTTCTTTTGACTTGCAGTGGGACACAAGCTAGAGTATCATCTCTGATTCCTGTCTCTTATGCAGTGGCTTCTGGTAGAATTGAAACGGGTATTTTACAAAGACAGATGATCTTGATCTGAAAATCTCAATCATGCAATTTACTGCTTCCTATAATCTGTTCCTTTGATCACTTGGCATTAGAGAACTCAGCTTGGGTTTTATTTTAATTGTGATGTCATCAGTTTGGAGTGTTCTCTCCGTACCTTTTCTGCTCTCAAGGTCTTTAGCAAATTGCACTGACTTGGCGGACTGTTAAAAGTTGTTCTATCTTTTTTTTTGTGTTTGTCTCTTTTCCCCTGTTCCAGTTAGCTGCTGCCATAACCAGGAGCTGCATTTACATGGTTTCTTGGAGAAAGCCTTTCTCTTTTCTTGCTAAGAAGAAAATAAATTTAAAAAAAAAAAGTCACAGGTATTTGTGAGCTGCCTTTGCAATACGCTCCCCAGCTTGAACTCCTCCTGTATAACAGCTGAATTCCCAGCCTTTAAAAGCAAACACTCTCTGCAGCAATATGGCTTGTGTTATCAGAATGGTAACACAGTCTAGGTGGGGATTTTTGTTGTTGTTGTTTAGGCTGCTGGATAATAAACAGGCATTCTTATTTAAAAAAAAAAAAAAAGGGAAGAATAAATTGTATAGGTGATTTTAACAGATTGATTTTATCAGCTTTCCACCGGAGCTTCAATAGCTCTCTGAGTGGCTGCACTATAGGGACCATCACAAAGAGATTGAGTAGCAACGCTTTCGTTTCCTGGAGCAATCAAATGAAAGCTCTGAGTGACCTGATATTAAAAAAAAAACCCCGATAGATACAAATGTGGAAACGTTTGTTAAATTGTTGCTGCAAATATTAGAAAAGTTCAAAGAATAAGGTTTGAAAAATTGCAATCTTTTTGTTGTTTTGTCCTGATAGGCTGTGAAGAGTAAAATGGAATAGCAGCTGCAGACCCCGTTGTGATGCAGGTGGTGTAATCCAGGGCTAAATATGAATAAACAGCACTTGTTAAAAGAGCCTTTTGCTGCTTCACTGCAGTCTGTTCTGGAAAAAATACTGCGTGTAACAATATTTCATAAGCTTCTGTGGTAGGGTAGGAGAAGGATGAATATCTGTGTAGTGATGAGGGGGAAGCTCAGAAACAGATCCTGAAAGTGTTTGATAACATCCTTTCATCCTTTCACCTATGAAGAGCCAGTGCAGCTCTCGGTATCTCTTGTGCAATGGTGTTAGACTGGTCCAGAGATGCCAACCTCCATACTAAAACAGGGAGGAATCAGATTAAAACCTTGGTCACTTCTCCCTGATAATCAGTACAGGACTCCCAGTGTGTCTCACTCTGCTCCCAGCCGTTCTTCCCACAGGACTTCTCTACTTATTTCTTGCTTCAGTCTCTAACGATGATGAGCCCAGCTCAGGAGTGCCCTAAACTGTTGCTCTTGAAGCATTATAAAGCTTAGTGCAGGGTTTGGGTTTTTTTGTATCATCTGATTCATTACTGAGTTCAATTTTTTCTTTTGAGAGACTGCTCTCTATTTGAGTTTTCTCAGACTCCTAAGTAAAATTGATGTAATTTTTTCCACCATAACTGCAAGGCTGAAATGCAGGTACTAGGAATTAAGAGCTAAGACTGTGTCTGGGGCTCCAGGAGCACTACCTGACACTGCCATTTTGCAGCAAGCACTCAGTTCCTGGAGGAATGCTGGATTTTTTGGGAATCCTCAGTTAGGATTGTCTGGTTTTGTGCTCTGAGGTTTCTAATTCACTTCAAAACAAATCCCATCACTGGGTTTAGAAACTCGTGAAGGTGCAGTTACCCTCTCAGGGTCTTCATCCTGACAGAGATTAGTGACTCCACGCTGAATTTCGTGTTCTGACTCAGAGCATATTCAGAGTCAATTCAGATACGTGTCATACCAAGTGATTCCAAGAGGAACTCAAAACACTAATACTTGTTCCCAGGCCATCTGGCCTAGAGCAAAATCATCTGTCCTTTTTTCCTTTTGACTTTCTGCCTCTTAAGATGACCATAAAGCTAAAAGTCTTCCCAGGAAACTTTCACTGAAGCAGTCAAGCCTGTGAAATGTTTCAGGTTTTAAGAGATTTATTTCACTGAAAGTGTTTTGGTTTCCAGAACCTTTAGAGCTCCCAGAACCGTAGGGCTTAGAGCCCCCCAGTGTCAGGATCTGTGCATACATGCAGGGATAGTCCATGTTTCAAAGGACTAAATACTCTTAAGTAGACCCCAGGGAAAAACAAATGCAGGCAGAAAGCATAATACCTGATAATCTGTCTGTAAGCTCGGTCTAGAAATGCACTGGCAGAATTAACATGTTTTCTAATGAGGTTTCAGAGGGTTATAATTACTGTGGTAGCCGGCCGCCCGATCGGTACCAAGGTATGGATTGCAATATAAGGAACTTGGAAGCAGCATTTCAAGTTACAAATTTCAAGTGAGGAACAAGTTGACAGTCCCCAGGAGGGTATTTATTCTCGTGCTGGCTGAAAAATTAGCTTCCTTTTAGAAGGCAGCCTAGCAGAGCTTGTACAATTTGTTTATCCCCACCAAGAGCAGCATTCATCAGCACCACTGAAATGAATATTAGTCTTAAAGAGCATCTTGTTTTACTTTGCTTTTTTTAAGTTAGCATAAAATTATTGAAAACTAGACTTTTAAGATAATTTTTTTTTTACAGATAAAGCTCTTTTACATCCAGTTTGAAATAATAAGGAATATTCCATGGAGCACTTGATAACAGCCCCTGTTAGGCCCGAAGATCAGCCAAGCAAAAAGTACATTGTAATAAGGTCACAATGCTGTAAATTACCGGGTTCCCAGCCTTGCGTACATCTCGCAGTGGGCCAAGAGGGTTTCACTTCATTAAATGTGAGAAGTCACAACTCATACTAAATCATGCCACAGCATCTGAATCATTAAACAGGGCACAGAGGAAACTGCACCACATGGAGATGTGCTGCTCCTTTCTTCTTAACCTCTTCTTTGCTGTCAGCTCGTTTTCCTCTCGCTTGGGGCAGATTCCAAAGTAGCAGCCCAAACTTATGGGGCTCTAGGGGTAAACACCTCTTGCCTGGCCATAGCAGGCTTTGGATAATATGCTGGAAAAAGGAGCAGCCGAAGCAGTCTTGGTGGTAGGGTGGGGGACAACAGTCTGTAAAGGCTTGGCAAGACTGGGCTGACCACACGGCTCTAGGCAGGGAAGGAAGCATATCAAAAGAGTTGGAGCTTACAGCTTAAATTGTGTTCCTGTTCTAGCTGCACGAGCATTATGAGCTTACACTTTCTGTTGGTGTTGTCTCTGTTACAAGGGATTGTCCTGTAGAGAAGCATTACTCAACACATTCCTTTGCTGGCAAACCACCCTCCAACTTGTGTTTTGGATCTATTTTTTCATTCTGTGTGTTTCTGATCACCGTGTTCTGCCATCCATCATCCTAACCTGCACTTCAGCCTATGTATATGATGGCACAGAACTGCTGCTCGGAATCGTAAGCCCGTACTGTGCCGTGGACCTCTCCACGACAGCCCATAAATATTAGCTGAAGATCTGTTAGGTCATTGCAAAGGTTCACTGTCCATAGGCAGCGAAATATTTTTCTCTGCCCTGATCCTCTTTAAAAGCTTTTTGCTGTGCTATTTTTATTCTATGGCCTCTTCTTCAAGGATCATCATCTGGCGATGGTTGGATATGACGTGCTTCATGATCTCATCCTGTCTAGCACTACTTCTACCTCAGTGTGTTCTGTGATCCTTCTGAAGAGAACTGCTGTCAGCAGTGCATCCGTCAGCCATCCAGTTCTGCCGTGGGTAGTTAATTCTGGATAGGTGGGGGGTTGATCATTTAACTCCCTTGTGTAGAAGTAAATGAGACACAGAAATGTCTTGGGGTTTATTATCTTAGCAGGTCATCAGATTCTCAACCTTAAATGCCCTTAGTTTTGCTTGTGAAGTGACTGGGCTTTTTTTTTTTTTATTTTAACTCACATTAATGCCTCCCCTTTTTATTTGTTGCTGGTGTGTTTGTGTTCTTTCTGTGTTTCACGTGGAGCTTATATTGGCTTCCCTTCCTGAACAGAGCCCCTCTGCCCAGCGTTAGCAGTGGGATGAACTGCAGTCCTGGAGCACTTGGGTATTGGCAGCAGCTCAAGTTGGTGAGAAGCACAGCAGTTCATGTCCTGTGGATGCCTCCAAATCTACTGCTGTGCACAGGCAAAGACCTCGACCTCGCTTCTCTGTGCCTTTGTCTTTGCCTTTCATCCACTGTCTGTTTGCTTTTGCAGCATCTGGGGCAGGGAAAAATTCTTACACGTTCGTACAGCTCTCACCCAGGGTAAAAACCTCAGTAAACTTCAGGCTCCCGCGTGCTGCCAGAGTATCAACAGCAACCGCTTAAATCTCGAGGCACCAAACCTCTTGAGTGCCCATTACCTTGAGTAAGATTTGAGAGGGCCCAGCAGAGAGGAAGTGCAGGGGCTGTTCTCTCCTTTCTCTGCTGCTGGAGAGAGGATTCAGCTCAGATATCAGTCCCTAAGCTGCTGGAGAGAGGATTCAGCTCAGCTGTCAGTCTCTCTGCTGCCTGTAGGCTGGGGTTTTGAAGCCAGCAGCAGCGCTGCTCCTTGGCAGCAGAGCCTTCCCCTTCCATCACGTTCGCAAAGCTCGCCCTGTTGCAGCCTTCAAGATGAAATCCAAGGCCCATGCCTGCTGCTGCCTTCAACTTCTGCTGAATATTTATAGATGATTCTGTAGGGGTTCCAGAGGCCCCCGCTGAAGGGCAGGCGCAGCATCAAGGCGTTTGCCTGCTGGCGTGCGGCTGGCGGTGCTGCGGCTCTGACCTTTGGGTCTCACCTTGTGAGCTTGTTCTTAGAGCCTGATTAAAACTATTTGGGTTTGTGTACAGCCGGTGGAGGCTGATGCTCTTTGTAAATGAGTGAAGTGAAAAATCAGCTTAAATTTTTTTTTTTACAGTAGCCACAGGCACAGGAAAGCTCTCCGTTCTTTGTTCCTGTGGTTGTTCCTATTGTCGTGGTGTCTGGATCATACCCTGGAAATGGAGTGGGAGGCTGGGCGTTCAGATTAAATACCTTAATAAAACAGGTCTGTTGGGGTTTTTAAAGCCATTAATACCTTCCAAAAAAACTTGTAGAACTTCCCAAAAAAAAGTTTGTGCTTTATATGTAATATCCATGCTCAAAATTTCCAAGTAGTATTGGCACAGTGTGCTGGAGATTAAATATCAGCATTTTCCTTTTTAAAGAGGAGGGGTGTATTTTTCCTCTGAATTCATCTGACTTCACCATTCAGCTTTTGCACTGCCTTGTGTCTTTTTCAACTGCTATCCTGTTTGCGTGCTCCCTGTTCAAGACTGTTAGCGAGTCATCCCTTAACTGCTTTGTAAGAACCTAAACCTTCTCTTTCATGAGCTAAAACTTTGATGAAAACGTAAGAGCATATTTTGGTGGTAGGGTTCTGCAAGTTACTTGTTGTTTTAATGATCAGTGTTGTTTTTCTTGGTTATTTAAAATATTGTTCCCAAATGCAGAGCAGGTGAGAGAAAAACATGCAGCTGTTAGCAATCCAAACTTTGATTTTGGTTCATAAATCATGTGTGGTTGGAACAGAGAAAGCAGGTAATAGGATTCATCAAGTTTTGCTGACTTTAATAACAAAAGCTGCCACCCCAAAGAAATAAAATACATTCAGTATGCAAAGGGAATAAAAATATGAACTCATCTTGGCTAATGGCTCTGAGAAGTAATATAAAGATGTGCATAGATTATTTTGAACCTTAAAAAAAAAAGAGAGATGCTTCCAATTTGCATAAAATGTTAATGGTAATCTTAGGGGTAAGAGATTTACTTTGAAACATAGGGATCATTACAGGGAATTGTTGGAGTGGAGTCTTTGCCCTTGAATGTTTTCTTTGGAGTTCCATTAAACATGCCTGACAATACCTTTGCACTTCAGTTCTGCTGAGCTTAGCTTGTGTACATCATCAAAACCCACTCAGTCTGCCTTTTTGAGGGGAATTCTCATCCGTTAAGGTAGGAAAAAAGAAAGTATGTGGATAGGAGATATGGAGAATCCTAAAATGGGTTGGAAGGGACCTCTGGAGATCACTGAGTCCAACCCTCCTGCCAGAGCAGGGTCACCCAGGAACAGATCCAGGGGGGGCTGGAAAGTCTCCAGAGAAGGAGACTCCACAGCCTCTCTGGGCAGCCTGGGCCAGGCTCTGGCACTGGAACAGTGAAGAAGTTTCTCCTCATGTTGAGGTGGAACTTGCTATGTTTCACCTTGTGACCATCTCCTCTCCTCCTATCCCAGGACCCCACTGAACAGAGCCTGGCCCCTTCTCCTTGACCCCCACCCTGCAGATGCTTGGAAACATTCATAAGATCCCCAAAGAAGTGCACAGGAGAACAAGGAGACTAAACCATTTTCCAGAGATCTCGCTGGGAGCCTGTGCCAGATTCCACCAGTGTTGCAAACACAGAACCACCTTCTTCCATTTTCATTTCTCCTCCTTCCCTTCCCTAGAAATAGGTTGGCCCTGAAACCATATGTCCCCTCCTGCAGCAGCCCAGCAACACACTCTGGGAAGGAAGAGTGTTTCTCTGGGATTTAATCTGAGATTTTACACGAGACTGTGCCCAGCTCCTGGGTCCCCTGTAACCTCCTCAGACAGAGCCACTTCACGTGCAGCTCGAGCCCCCTGCGCGGCATCGCTACGCGAGTCACGTTTGCACGCCGCGTCTTCCTGGCTGTCCCAGGAGTCATTCCTGACACCTTGGGACAGTGATTGCTACGTTTGCTTGGCCATCTTTCTGCTCCCTCCACCCAAGGGCTTTGGTGAGCTGGCTGTGTGTTTAATTACCCCTTTTCTTGGCTTGCCATCCAGGTCTTGTTATTATTATTATTAATGCTTTTACGGTCGTTTACCGGAGAAGTTTCCTCCCGCCTCCTCTTGCAAACAAACACATTTTTATCAACAGAGCTAACATGATTGCAGTTCTGCTGTTATGTTTTATTTATTTCCATATAGGTTTGATTCTATTGCAGTTTCTCATTTTTGCCTGTTGTATTATTCATGATTTATACAATATTGGAGCTCGTGTAGGACACCCTCATTTTATTAGCTGGGCCATAATTTTCGGGGGTATATAAAAATCAAACACAGGAGGCTCTTTTTCTCCTTCCGTGTTTTCTTCGGTGTGCTCTTTGCAGGAAAACAATAGCAATAATATTTGGTTAAAACAATTATCAGTTTTACTTTTAACACCTCAGTGACCGAAACGGTGACTGCTGTGCTCCTGGGGCTGGGTGGGCAGGGCCAGCAGGTGAACTGGCACCAGTACTGAAACGTTGCAAAGAGAGTGGTAATGGGCAGCTGGAAATGGGGGCTGACTTCAAGGGATTTTTTTTTTCTCATTTTCAATTAATCGGACTTTTATTGTCTTAAGGGTTTTCTTTGCGTTGGTATTTACCTTTTTGTGACTAACATGCAGCTGTTCTCTGAGCATGTCTGAAAGAATTGGTTTAATATTCTACTTTGTGACTTAATCTTTTTCACTATGCATGGCACTTCTGTAATTGATGTGTGCGTCGTTACAGCTCCTGCAGCCTTGGGTAAACACATTACAGTTAATTCTTTCTCTGTTCTTCCCACTTCCAGCTCTTTCTAGTCACTGTAAAAAGACATTGGGGAAAGCCAGATGTAAACTCCCACCTTGGCAACTCTCCCCCTCGCAGATGTAGACCACAGAACAAGTCAGCCTCCTATTAGTGGTGAATATATTACATCTAAATGGTCCTGTCTTCTCGGGTACCAAGACGGTAACGTTTTCCCACCCTACAGCCAGCATAAAACTTTATGGTATTATTGACTTGAGCACATCTCAACCAGACCTTGGTGTTACTGAGTTTATTACTCTCTCTTCTTCTCCCTCCCCTCTTTATTCTGCTCTTTTGTTAATTCTCATTTTATTAGACCTGCTGGTGCTCCAAGCTTTTTATTGTGTTAGTACAAACTTATTTCTACGAGCACAATACCATAAATTATCTGCTGACTGTTCCCATGTTGAATGGCAAGGCAATAAATACAAGGAAATTCAAAGAAGTTGAACTCAGATCTGTTTGACCTCTGCCTCTTGAGTCAACTTCTGTCCTTGAACAGCTGTGCTAGACCATGAAAAAAAGAGATGTAAATGTCACCCAGAATCTTAATACCTGTTAGTAGTTGGTGATGTCATTCAGAAGGGAGCGCTCATGTAGCTGGGGTGGCAGAAAGGGTGTGACACGAAAGCAGTGTCTTGGGGAAGATATCTAGCAAGGTTTGGCAGTGATATCTTATTAAATTCCTCTGCAGATGGGAACCACTTCTGCTGGCTTAGGAGATTTGTTCCCATCCTCTCCCAGGGAAAGACACTGCTGGCAGCACAGGCTTGGTGAAATTCTCACCACTGCAAAAAAATGAACAAGCAAGACAAAAATAATCTCCAAATCCAGCCAGGAAAGAAATAAAAAAGAAGTGGTAAGAGATTATCTTCTGAGTTAAACTCAGTCAGTTCTCTGCAATAATCACAGAGCTGGCCTGGTATCTGGTGACTCTGCTGTCTAGCAGTGTCCTGGGGGATGAATGCATAGGAAATAGGGATGCTCGGTTCCCACTGGTCATGCTCTGATTGCAATCTGCGAGGGCTGGGGAGCCGAGCGCTGGGACGCTGGGATCAGAATTGGCTGGAAACACAGTGCGTGCTCTCGTGGAATCCATTTTTTTTCTCCTGTGTGACACTGAGGGTCGCCGTCATCAATTCAGTGTACTTTCTGTCACGTCCACTGACGTGAAGATGAATTAGTTTGTGTGCGTCTGAAGAGCTGGAGGTCAGGAGTTAAAGCGAGGGATTTGGGTTTCCGTGACGTGTGTAGAGCGTGTGCAACGGGCAGCTCTCCAGCACTACCCCAGCCTGCACCAGCTCCCGCCACCCCCCAGCGCTCCGACATCTCTTCGGGGCAAAATTTGGGCTGCTGGGGACCTGGACACAAAGATACAATATAAGAGAGTTTGGGGAGCTCTTGAGGAGGGGCCATGTCAATGAAAACGTCTGGATCCAGCCTAGGCTCGTCCTGGCAACCTGGGAGATGGGAGATCCAGTCCCTGCAATGTCTTCTGCTCCTCTCTGCATCATTAGTAACAGCAATTATTACTAAATTTTAATAGCTACTGATGCAATATCTTTAAAGAGAGTGGTGTAGGAAGCAGGATCTTTCTTTGAGTAAGAAAATGAAAGTATCAATAGGTGTTTGTCAAGTGAAATGAAAGTATCAATAGGTTTTTGATATGTTCAGTAGAAAGCACTCTGGGTGAGTGCGTGCATGCACGCTGTTGTATCTTTACAACAGCATAGACGTATTGTTTCCTATATGGTGTAGTCATCACTGGATGTGAAGGAGATGGGAGGACACAGAAGAATGAGGAAGGTGAAGGAAATGTTCTCGAACAATCTGAAATTGCAGTAATGTGAGTGATTAATCAATTCAGTGAAGGAAGTCCTAATTCACCTTGCAACTCTCTAAGCTCAACAGGCATTGAATTCAACGTGATAACTTGTGAAGTGAAATCTCCAAGGACTTTGCTGTGGTGGAGCCCAGGGCTCTGGAATTCTATTTCTTGGTTTGTCTTTAAGCAAAACAGTTGAGCAGTGGTGATGCTCACAAGGCTCTGACCAGGCAGGCTGCAGGAATTCAGATTATGAAAGAAGTGATATATGCTGCAATATGTTCCTGCTGGTGACCCATGAATGTACACTTAGCACTTAATTCTCACACCTTTGCAGAGGAGTTTGTGCTGAGAACTTTCAGTCTGTGCTCTTTTTACGAGCTGTTTACTCAGGCTGTTTGGAGTGTGTCATTGCTCACCTAAGTCACAGGCTTCTGCATTTCCTCCGTGTGCTTGGCTGGCTGAAATGTTCATAAAAACCAGATTACAAATGGCAAATAATGACTAGAGAATACTCCTGCCTGCACAAAGATCCTATTGCTGCTCTGTACATCCTTAGGTTGCCAAGTCCCATACCCCGGCCGTTCTCCAAGCCACAGCCTGTTCACGGACGCAGAGTTATCTCTGGCACAGGGGAAGCTCCGTGCTTGCTGACACTGGCTTTGTTGTGTAGAACTTGGTCAGGAGGGGTTTTCAAGGCTGTGTGAACGGGAGCATGAATTTACGGCCAGGCACTGGGGGAACTTGGTGTCCTCCCATGCAGAAAGGTGTGTGGCCTGGGTAGACATCTAAGGATTTGAAGCAGGAATGGGAAGCACACCTGGTCTTGAGCTCAGGCTCAGAGACACAGTTCACTAAGTGTCTATCCTTAATCTGCATCTGCCTTTTGCCAGCAGGCAAAGCAGCCTGAGAGGAGGTGGAAGGTGTAGCACCAAAGCAGGCCATGTTTGCAGGGCGAGCAGTTGTCGCAGCTCTGAACGAGTTCCCCCATGGCAACCACGGTGATTCTGCAGGCACGGGTTTTTTTACACACCATTCCTGGCTTAGCTTTTCAAACAGCATTGTTTGTTTGAAGAAGCGTAGTGTAACTAGTTAAAATTTGATCTGATTAGTAGAGAGAGATTAGAATTTGATAGATGAGTAGAGAGCAGTTTTCCTTGAGCTGGGAAGGCTTGGTCAGATTTGTCTTATCAGCAGCATCAGTGCTCGACACAAAAAATGCGGATGCCGGAATAAAACAGATGAGTGTGATTTCTGTGCAGATGACTGAGGGAATAGAACTCCCCCTGACCTCCTGCACCATCATCTGGAATGGCCCTTGGTTTGGAAACAGGCTGTTTAAAATATTAATGTCTTGAATAATGAATCACTGTGCTCTTGGTGTAGCAGTTCTGGATAACTCTGGCGTAGGCACATCGCAATGATTATTTGGCCGTTAACTTTAGTAAACATAAGAATGTGAAGAGGAAAGGAAAAAGATATATAATTTCTCTATTATTTAGCTTTGTTTTAAATGAAACCCTTGGAAAGACGTATATCATTTTAATTCTAGTTCCAGAGGCTTTTATGTAAATTAACTGCATTGGAGAATTGGCAAGAACATTTATTCAATTTAGAACAGCCATGATTATAAGCTTTACATTAATATAACAACAGTTCAACAGTGGCTGATAGATGGGACACAACCATGTAATTATCAGAAGTGAGCCACTTTCTTGAACTCTAATTAGTTCTATAAGCAAATATAGTTTTCCTGGAACTAATTGCTGTATTATAGCTGGCAGTGAGGTGAGCGCTGAGCTCGAGTTCAGGTGCTGAACATGGAGTGTTGCACGTCCAAAGATTTTTCTATTTCCTGATTTAATCGGATGTATAATTCAATTATATGTGCTGAGCAAAAGCAGGCACTTGTGCACATGGGAATAACCTTCTCTTTGCTGCAGTGTCCTTTGACTTCTTCGAACAACAGCAAGCACCCAGCCTGGGGTCGTGTCTGTCAGGGGACACAGGTATGGAGAGCTGCCCTTAGTGGGAGAAGAGCATCCTGACCTGTTAGTATCTTACAGACACTTAGCAGAGAGAAAACGCGTCAAGAGAAAGGAAAGCGAGACCTGGGCTGAAGCAGTGATTGATTTATTTCCTGCATCTGTGTTTTGTGACAGCTGAAATTTGAATCTGACTATGTCCTTGTCCAGCTCGAGTACTCGATTGCAGTGAGCTCTTCCCGGGGCTGCTCTGGGTCAGGCATCACACCACTCCCATTTATTTATGGCAGCTCATTAGCTTGGGTAGTTCTTTAGCCACAGAGCTCAGTTTGCTCTTAGACATCCATTTTCATCCTGAATCATTATTTAATGAAGCTACAAATGAAGGCTGGGAAGGACTTGCTTCAATTATCATTCATAGTAAGGCAGGAGAATAACCCTGTTCTTAATAGTGCTGTAGCGACACGCCTTATGTTCGAAGTATGGTCTTGTTGTGAGGCTTCTGAAGCAAAGGAACTGGGAACTGACCTTGTGTGCAGTTTTGTAAGGTCTGTTTGTTTTTCTCACTGCACCATAAATTGTATTTTTCAGTTTTTATTGCCTATATCCTTTTTAGAAATTCTTTTTCTCATTAGAGTAAACCGATTACCAAGTGCCAGTGCTTTGTTCCAACTGAATCTGAGCAATTGTCCTCATACTAATTGCTTAGGGGCAGCTACAGCGATCTATCAAGATCATAGCCGGGCAGCACTAATGCATTTAGTGGGGAGATTATTGGATTTATTAAGCGTTTGGCCCGATGCAGCTTCTAACAAATGCGTTTTGTGAATATGACAGCCCTGGCGAGTGAATTACGGACTCGTTCCTTGGGCTGCTCGAGCCTCCTGAATAGAACCCGTGATTCTTGTCAAAGCCATTAGCTCCTGCACTAAGCAAGGGCCGTCATTTCATTAAGGAGCTCTGCACAGATCCCAGGCTCCAGCGTACAGCCCTCATCGTTCCTCGTGGAACCTGAGCTGCTTCTGTGCGGGACCTTCCCTTTCTGCGAGGTTCTGCGGGAAGGGTGCCTCGGAACCTGCCAGGAGCAGAAGATACCTGCTCAGCAATCAGAGCTGGAGCAAGCAGCGTGCTGTCTTTGCTGGAGGAAATAGCAGGGGTAGGATGGTGGTTCTCCTCAGGGTGTGTTATTTTCTTCTGCTCTATGTGGGAAGGGGCTGTTCTTGTTCATGTGCGATGCCGTGGCTTGCACAGCAAGAGGGGATGTTCTCTAGTGGAACTGGAAGAAAAATAAGTGGCCCTTGGTTTCGTGTTGGACTGGGATGTGTCAGAGTAGAGGAGAACCTTGTTCTGTGTGCTGAGGAGAAGGAACTGAAGAAAGCTGGGATTTTATGCCTTGGCTCGATGCAGTTTGTTCAATGGCAATGGTGAAATTATGAATACATAGAAAGAATCCAAACAGTGCAGATAGGAAAGCTTTGAATGCGACAATAAAAGGGAAGCTATAGATCTGATTGCTCTTTAATCCCATCTTCACTTTCCGAAGATGATTCAGAAAGGAAACACTGCATTTCAATCTTTGCTGTTTCTACTACCATTGGTACAAAAGCCTTAATTTCACCCTTTCTAAATGGTGCCATGTGGCATCCACCCTTAGTGACGAAGAGCCTGGAGTATTCAAAGCTGTGAGGAGAAGCAAAGGAGCTGATCTTCCCCCCATTGAAGGCAGTGAGCTCACCAGCATGCAGTCCTGCCCTGGGAAAAGAGAGAGATTTCATTTCCAAGCTTCCAAAGAGGTGTTTTATAAACTGCAGGGAAAACAACAACAACAACAATAACCTAAAAAAAAAAAAACAGAAAGCCCACACAAGGAATTATGAATAATGCCCCCCTCCCAGCAGCTTTGTCACACGTTCCAGAGGTCGGAAACAGGCTTTGTTGTTGTCAGCAGGGTGTCAGGCTGCTGCTGCTGAGCTATCGCTTCTCAGAACCACCTATTCCCCTCACCCTTCCTTGTGTGTTTTTATTTTCAAAGGTTGGGATTATGAAGCAGAGCAGTGAATTGAAAGGATTTTTCAAAGCCCCCAGCAAATGGAGAAATACTGGATTTGGCTGGTGTCCCTTTTTTCCCCTCCCTTTCTCTGCTTGCACTACGGAGATCTTCAGAACGCCTGGTGTAGGTGCAGGGGGGGAGCCAAGGCCATTTTCTGATCCATAGAATGGTCAGGGTTGGAAGGGACCTTAAAGCTCATCCAGTTCCAGCCCCCCTGCCATGGGCAGGGACCCCTCCCACTAGAGCAGGTTGCTCACAGCCCCAGCCAGCCTGGCCTGAAACACTTCCAAGGATGGGGCTTCCACCACCTCTCTGGGCAACCCCTTCCAGTGTCTCCCCAGCCTCCTGGGGAAGAAATTCCTCCTGATGTCCAACCTGAATCAACCTATCTCTAGTTTTAATCCATTCCCTCCAGTCCTGTCACTGCCCCACAGCCTAAAAAGTCCCTCCCCAGCTTTCTTGTAGCCCCTTCAGATACTGGGAGGCCACAAGAAGGTCTCCCTGGAGCCTTCTCTTCTCCAGGCTGAGCAACCCCAGCTCTCTCAGTCTGTCCCCACAGGAGACATGCTCCAGCCCTCTGAGCATCCTCCTGGCCCTGCTCTGGACATATCTGCTGTGGCTGTTAAAGTACAGGGTCTCTTCACAGGTTCTTGCTCTTCTCTTGTGAGGCAGCGTTAAAAGGAGCAGGGGTCAGAAGTGCTCACTGATCTCTCTCCTGTAAATGTCGCAGAGGGTGGAGGTGGCATCTCTTGTCCCCCAGCTCCTCCCAGGTGGCCTGGTCTGAGCTCTTGGCAGTTGTTGGTGTGGGGAGGTGAAGAGGCAGAGCTGCTCCAGAGCCCTGTCCAGCATTCCAGAGAGGAGAAAAGTGCCCTTCATCTGAGATCATGGGTTCTGTGAGGAAAGGAAACTGCCATTCTTGGGGAAGGCCATGGGGTTTGGGGTGCTCAGGAAGAGCAAGATAACTGCTCTGGGGAGAAAAGCACCAGTTCCTCCGTTGACATGGCCTTCTGCTGGTCTTGCTCAACTAGCTTGGACTCCGCCACTGATTTCAGCACAGAAGGGGATGCTTTTGTCACGTCAGAAAATGAGGAAAGCCATTGGGAATCTGCAGTTGGGGCTCAGTCTATGAAGCTGCAGAGAGTTTCGGTTAGGAGCGTTGTCCCTCGTTCGGCTCCAGCAACGAGTTCAGTGTTGTTTGAGAAGTCTGGCAGGTAGAGACTTGAGGTTCTCCTTTAGTCCTTCACGGGTGAATTGGTTTTTGTCAGCATCTTTGCAGTCCTCAAAGCGCAGAACAGATTCATTGTGAAATATCAGGGTATCCTGATAGACAAGTGCATCCCTGAATGCTTTTTTTCCTGAGGAAATGAAGGATTCTATTTCATTTAATAGGAAAAGTCAACAAAAAATGCTCTGTTCTGATGTTTCAGCGTTAATCTCTTCTGGATAGTTGATATGAGATATATGTGTGTATGTGTATTTATATAGATATATAGTGTCACTACAGCCACCACTTAGCTGGGATGAGTGCAGTGTTAGTAGATTCACAGCAGAACCTGCAGCCCCAGCAGTTTGAAAGACATGCTGAGGGTTATTTAAATAGCCTGTGATTTATTATTATTATTTTTTTTTTACTACTGGACATTTGTAGCTGACCAAAGCAGCTCAATTTGCAATTAATCAGGAATTCCCTTCTGTTTTCTCTGTAGCATCGGCCGTAGCATCTGCTCGTGGCTTGCAGGGGGTGTTTAGTTAATTCTGAAGTCATGCACTGATTTATGCAAAAAAATTACCACAAGTTATAATTGTTGAAAAGCCAAAAATGAAACATGGAGTTTAGGAGAAAACAGAATGTAGCATTTAAAAAACTTTGGTGATCTCTCCTGAATGTTAAAGCATTGCCTGAACTCAGGAATGTGTTTGTCCGGGTGAAGAAAATCTAGAAAAATCAAACTCAGAAGAGAGCTAAAACCCAAACAGGAATCGGGACTAGGAAAATATTTAACATGAAACAGAGGAACGTCTGATCCATCCCTTAGTGCTTCAGTTACATTTATTTGGGTAATTTTCATCCGATTTTGATGCAAAACATCTACGGTTATTTTAAGTATGCGTTCACTTGCGGTAGTCCAGTTTCTTCCTGGAGCAATGGGAATGAAATACATGTCCCATCATATCCAGCTTGCCTGAGAAATACAGTCTGCCTGTTACCAGTAAATTCCAGCTGCCAGCACTAACACAATAGGTTTTTCCTGTTGGTGCAAAGAATAGGAACTAATGCTGACCGAGCTTCATTTAACACAAAAATCTGGAGTTATTTTACAGTTTGATTGTAATAGACCATAATTACCTGGCACAAGTATGAACCTGGGCATTGTTATAAAAACTAGCCTCGCTTAAACTGATTTTGTTCTGTATTTTAAGGATTTGCCTTTTTATTTTCAAGGGCTTGTCCTTTTTCCCAGGGGAATGCAGTTTGTATTTCCCCTTGACCTTTCGGTAGCAGTGAGTGCTGTTATTTTTTGCTCTATTAGTCCTCTTATCTTTCTGCCTGTGAACTCTTGTTCACCGCAGATTGGCTACTGCTACAAATTGTGTCCTGAAACCCAAATATCCACGCCAGAAGAAGGAGCAGAGCCTCAGTATCTGAGCTTGCCCTTGCCAGTGTAGCTCAGCTGACAGTCCAGCCCCCGAGCTGTTTGGAGCTGGAACCTGTGTGCTGGTGAAGGTCTTGGCAGCGAGTTCAGCTCCTGGTTTGTGGCATTTCTCCAGAGCACCACTGACACCTCCCAGATTTCATCTGGGCGTTTTGAAGTACGTTGCACAAATTATTAAAGAAATGAGCTAAATGAGTTAACGTTCCCGTCATTTTGCCAGGTTCACTTTGCAAACAGAGCCAGCGCGTCTCGGAGAGGAGCAGTCCCCTCCAGGCTGCACTTCAAGTCAGCGGGAGAAAGAAAAATAGAAGCACAAACCTTATTTCATATTCTCTCTCCTCTCAATACACTTACTGTTTCTCTTTTAATTTTCCTTAGAAAGCTACTGGAATGAGATTGCACAAGTAATTCTTCTGAACAGGCTGTGCCTGATTATCAGTCTTACACATTGAGAATTCCCTCAGGTTGCTCGTTCTCTTTGCTCTCCAATAACTATTTTTATTTAATGCTGCATTGGTAGTAACCTTACTACAGACTCGCGCCGGGGTTTTTTCTGTGGCTTAAAGCCAAGAAATCTCAATGAGCCTTAACCACTGACACCTTCCTTCTACAGGGAAGAGGAGAACCTCGCTGGCTGAGGTTCTCAGAGGTGATCAATGTAACTTCCACAGACCAGCCTTGAAGGTGCCAGATTCGTTGCGTAGCATTAATTGCACAAGGTAACGTTAAAGTGAACACGAGCCCCTTTGTCCTGTTCCCTGCACGCAGTCACGGCTGGAAACGAGAGTAGGACTGCTACTCTTTGGCTTATTTCTCGCTGCAGATTGTAAAGGATTAGTTAAAATTGTACAAAGTTGAAAGCGTGCCCAAGGTAAACGTCAAGCGACGTGGAATTGCGTTGGGAAGCATTCACAGTGCTATTTTCTAGAGCTCGGGCAGGAAGTATCTTCAGATTGAGTACACAAATGAGGAAACCTAAGGCAGGAGAACGCTTTGTTTCTGTTATTTTTGAACAGGCTCAGAGTTTTATCTTGGGTTGAATTGACTCAGTAAAGCTGCACAGTCCTGGAGAGCAGACCAGAGGCACAAGTGCAGGTACAGAGTTGCTCTTACAGCAATGTCTGCTCTGCTTCTTCCCTGCCTTATTTGCACCCCCTTTTCATCCTCTACACACCGACATGCAGAGCTTGCCTTGCAGCTTGAGTACTTGAGTACAAAGGTGTCTTTATAATGTCATTAGTCGTCTGACTTAGCTGTTGGAGTGGAAGGGGTTGTGTCACAGCCCCTTCTATCGTGGGCATAATGAGATTCCTTGCAGGTGCCTGGAAAAGAAAGCTGCAGCAGCTTCCAAAGCTCTACTTGCTCCTGTGTTAGAGATGATCTGAGTCACAGGATCTGTGTGTCTCGCTGTCTCGGTGTTCGTACCCCGTCCCTCTCCCAGTTTCATCTGTCCTAAATCTCTCTGGTGGCAGCTGGTCCATCTGTACTCCAGGGAACCCATGTGAAGACTTGCAACAGCATCTCCAAAACACTTTCTGGCCATGCACAGGCTATAGATGTGAGTGGGTACAATAATTGCTGCTATTATTAATGGCTGTGCAGTCAAACATGGTTCTGCTCAGTTCCCTGCACAGAGCGAGTCCATCCCGTGCCACGAGGATCGACGCAGGGACTGGGTATTTCTGAGCAAACCAGTTTCTGCAGAGCTGGTCGTCTCCTTCTACTCCGTGCAGAATCTTTATACAGCACAAATGTTTATACAGCACTGAATCCATTTAGAGCCCTTGGGATTTTAATATTCTGAGGTTATTTGTGTTAATTTGTAGTTGGACAAGTTAAAGTTTTATTGAGCCTGCCGTAGTGCAATTTGTTCTTCCAGCAGCACAAAGTAGGGCTAATTGTGGAACATTAATAGAGCCAAAAAGCCCCAGATGAGTAAGGGGCTGACTCCGATCCTGTTCCTCACCATGTGCAAATGAAATTACCTCTATTGGATTTGTCTAGGCCTACACATTGTGTGCTAGGAGCAGAATCCAGCCGTAAGAGCCCGGGATTTATAATCCTGATGAGTTGTTCTCTTCCTTGGTGTGCTGTGTGAGTGCTAGCAGCTTTTCTGCACAAAATAACTAGATTTGCCCTTTGCTTTTCTAATTCCAAAACAGCCTCAGGCACCAGTTCACCTTCTGGAAGACTAGCTTACAGAAACCTTTAGAAGTATATAGATACATAGATTTTTAAATTACAGCACAATGAAAGAGAGAAAGTGATTCAGGGGCTGCTCCAGGGCAAGACATGGATATTCTGGCAAACTTGCACGGGCAGCTGTGCTGCGGGGAGAGGCTGGTCAGCCTGTCTGGCTTGCCACGAGAAATTGTGACCCTTTGTTAGACAGTACTGCCTAAGCTGGCTTCTTTTGTTGGGTACCAGCGGCAGGAGAGATTTGCTGAATGGGTTTCAAGGATTCTGTGCAGGCTTGTAGGGTTTGCTGAGGTCTAAGTCAAAGTAAACTCATGGCTTTTGGTAGACGGACTCGTTACTTGGGAGTTTATTTGCATGTGGTACATAGGAGCCAGGTCTCCTCCTCGCTGCAGCGCAAACCCAGGCTCCGTGTGTGGCAGAAGTGTGTTGGCAGAGCTACAGAGATTTTTCTCAGGCTACAGTGGCTGAGTTTCATTATTTTGTCAGAGCCCTAAGGGGCTCAGGGCCTCAAAAAGCAGGGCTTGCTGAAGGGTAATTGAAAGACTTATCTCCTTAAGGCTGGCACTACGTACATCACCGAACACGGATGCGAGGCTGGTCAAATTAACACCAGCATCGCTGACAATCACACGCTCTGTCAAAAGAACTTCAGGACAGGACCACAAAAATACCCCACACCTGCTTTTCCTTTCCATCTCGTCACTAAGGACCATCCTTTTCAAAAAAGCAAGGTACTAATGATCATTGGTGATTGGAGACTGAGAGCTGGGGCTGTTTTCTGCAGGGAAAAAAAAAACCATAATACACTTGAAAGTAAAGATTTATGTTGTGGTAATTGACTTCAGCATTACAGCATGGATTGCACAGGCACCTCCTATTGCATGTGCTAACAAATATCTCTCTGCAGCTACAATATATTAATATGTCTGAATAAATAGTCATTGTTTGTGTCAAAGTACAGAGCTCGGCTGGGAGGACTGGCCTTAAGTAACACTTTTGTTTTTCACGGACAGGATGAGGGAATTGGATTCCTGAGAGCAGAGGTTATAAAAAACAAACAAGGGGCCTGATTCTCCTGTCACCTGCCTTTGTTTGAAAGTTCACCAGAGCTGCCCCTTAGAAGAGGCTCTCGGGGTTGTTTCTGCCAAAGAAAGCTGGATTTCAGTACCCCACCTTAACAAATTGTTATTTCGATTCCTCAAGCAGAGATGGGGAATCCTAACAACCACCACAACAAAGTTGCATCAGGTGAATATTTTTTTGCGACTCTGAAATCAGAAATCTCACTTCACCCCTATTACCCTAGAGTGGCAAAGCTGAAATTTATTTATAGCATTTAAAATCAAATTCCCAGCTGGCCGATTATTCGCCCACCTCCAGTGAGCTGTCCGCGAGCATCTTTGTGTGCCTGGGAGTGCTTGTAGCCTTCTGCTGACTGCCACGGCTTGAAATGTGAAGGAAGGGGCAGTGCATCGTTTGGAAAGAACCTGCTGGAGTTTTAGATCTTGCTTGGGGTATTTGAAAGGAAGGGACAATAGATTTTGCTCGCAGCAAAGAGAAACAATCTCTGTTTCCTAGACTTGTGTTGTCGTGACCTTTTTCCCACCTGTGCAAAGGCCCATAGGTGGCAAGCTCCAGTGGCACCAGTCTGTGTTCCTCTCGGAGTCTGGCTTGGACTGGGAAGGAGTGGGAACGTTAGCAGTTAGGAGTTGTGGTAGTTATGGAAACCCCAGGTGAAGAGCGAGTGAGGCAGGAGGAGGAATTTAAAATTCTGTGCAGCACAAAGACCTTGAGAAAAACTTAAGAAAAATCAAAATGCAGGCTGACTTTTCAAATGCATCTTCAGTCAGGGAAAATAGGATGCAATTAAGTTCTTCTAACAAGACTTCAGTGCCTCTAATGATAAGCTTTAAAAGACCAGCTTAATGAAATGTCACAAGGACACTGGCTGTAACAATTCCCTGTATCCTGTCTGCTTAGCAGAGCTTTACCTGATGGAGGAAAAATTACAGGGGGGATATGATAAGTGAGTGTTAGCTGCTTTATCCCTGCTGTAAGTCCATTGGAATCAATGGTGTTATACTACAGATAAATTTGGCTGCAGAATTTTAAACAGAAACAACCACAAAAAACAAAGTCTTTGAAAAACAGCCAGGCTTCTTAAGTAGGTATTTTCCATGACGCTCTTATTTAATTCCCTTTAGCTATTGGGCACAAAACTTCAGGGTAAGACATGCAACTTCTCTTCCCACCTCTACCGACCAACCCCGTGGGTTGAGACATCTTCCTACTCTCCGCTGGGCCTCAGATTTGCCCCCTGAATTCTCTGTGTCGTTTGCCAGTCTCTAGGGGTGCCTTGGCTGAACAGAAAAATACCTGTTCAGAAGATTTCAGAGGCAACGGGTTCCCAGAGAGCTGCTCCTTCCTTCCTGGGGCAGCAAATAGCAGATTATTCCTCCTTTAAAAGGAGTTGTTTATATTTTCTGAAGCTTCCTGGTGTGAGTGCTCCATTCTTTTATCTGTGTGCCTTATCCTGGTTTTTTCAAATAAAAAGATAATTTAATTTTAAAGGCAGGACTGTAACTCGGGATATTCAGATTCATCTTCAAGCTGTGCTCACAAAACACTCTGAGCCCAGGGCCGGTGATGTCTTTACTGTCGCAGAGCTGGAAACAAGAAGGATCTGTGTTAAGATTGCAGCAAGAGAGTCTCACAGGTGAGCACTGGAAAGCACGTTGTATAGGCAAGGCTGATGAAGCGCTGGGGTAGTCGGGCTGCAGAGGTTGTGTAATTTCTGTCATTACACCTCTTTAAGACAGAAATTGCTCTCTCAGCAGTTACGTGGGCAGTGTTTGTTGATCCTGAGAAAGACAGACAAAAAAAAAAAAGAAGATATTTTCAAGTCCCTGCCATCCCTGTTTCTATTTGAGACTGATCTCAAGATGCCATTGTGATGAATATTGGATGGCTTGAAAGGGAGATGTTAAAAGGCCCCTTAGTGCGTGCTGCGTGCTTGAATTCCAGGGGAGTTTTTCATGGAATCCTAGAATGGTAGGGGTTGGAAGGGATCGCTGGAGATCATCGAGTCCAACCCCCCTGCCAGGGCAGGGTCACCCAGAGCATATTGCACAGGAACTCATCCAAATGGGTCTGGACAGTCTCCAGAGGAGACTCTACAGCGTCTCTGGGCAGCCTGGGCCAGTCTCTGGCACTCTCACAGGAAAGACGTTCCTCCTCGTGTTGAGGTGGAATCTTCTATGCTCAGGTTTATCCCCACTGTTCCTTGTCCTGTTGCTGGGCACTACAGAAAAGAGCCTGGCCCCTTCCATTTGACACCCACCCCTCAGATATTTGTAGACATTCATAAGATCCCCTCTCAGTCTTCTCCTCTCAAGACTGAACAGCCCCAGATCCCTCAGCCGTTCTTCACAGGGGAGATGCTCAAGTCCCTTGATCATCCTTGTACCTCCACTGGATTCTTGCCAGTAGATCCCTGTCTCTCTTAAACTGGGGAGCCCAACACTGGACACAGTGGTCCAGGTATGGTCTCACTAGGGCAGAGCAGAGTGAGAGGAGATCCTCCCTAGACCTGCTGGACACAGTTTTCTTGATGCCATTGGCCTTTCTGTCTGCAAGGGCATCACTGCTGTCCCAACAGTGCAAGTGTCCTCCTCTGTAGGGGGGTTCAGTAAATACCCTCTACTCCTCCCTCTCCTGAAAAGGTCCTGCCAATGCCAAGTGATACTAAAAACGTGTTAGGTTCACTTCCCAGCTGCAAAATGTAACATGCAGTAGGTCGTCATTCTATGCAGAAGGTGCATCATCTTTCAGTCCTACCCTGAAATAAAGCTTTTCAAGCAGCAGTCCTTTTGGTCAGGAAGCTAACTTCAAATCCCTTCCTTTTGACGACAGCGTCAGCCTGCTTTAAAAAAAAATAAATCTATATTTAGAATGCATAATGCAAGCATATCATCTTCTAAACAAGAAAGTAGGACACGTCCTCAGCTAGGATGATGAAAAGAAAATGAAAAAAAAAAAAAGGTCTGAATAAGAAAAGTCTGAGATTGCCGGTACGGTAAATGCAATGTCAAACTGGCAGGTATTTCTCTAGTAGGATTCATGTAAATACAAATACAAACATACTTTGGTGCACAAATCACATAAATGCAGATAGAAAGAACAAAATGGAATGACAAAAAAAAAGAGATGGGAAGTGATGAATATTTCCTCCCTTCTGCCTCGGCTGCTGGTGCGGAGCGTAGGTGCCGTTCTGGCTTGACTTAGTAATTGTTCTTACATCGCCTTGACGCTGAGCAAAAGCTTTGAGATGTGCTGAAGGTTGTCAGTCTCCTCTGAACTATCAAACGACTTTTAAATGACAAAAATTCTTGTTACCTTCAGTGGGATTTTTAACCGTAGTAAATAGCCCCCTTCTTGTTAAGTGCTAGAATCTGCTTATTCAGTCCTAGTTTCATGGAATCAGCCTGGAAATCGTTATCTCTGGATTGGAACTTGTCAAAGCCAGGCACATGAAAAACCATGGAAAGCTTCCTTTGAAAGCTCTCCCTGGAGCAGATCTTGGGATGGACACGGAGCACCTTCCTGGCCTGCTCAGCCAGGTCGTTTGAAATGAATCATTGGTTATCTTGGGACACGACTGATTTTCATCCCATGAAAGTGGGTATCGCGTAGGTACAGGCATTTTGATGCGATAAAACTCGATGAAACCCCTTTAAAAGACCGGTTAAAGAAAACTTTTCAAATTATCCAAGCAATCACAAATGATAAGAACGTTTTCCTGATGATTTTGTGCGTGTGTGTTGTTGCTATGGAATGCTTATCAGAAAAGGGTTCTTCAGACAAGCGTTTTGTATCGTTACCAGTTCTCACTTGTCTTAGCTTAAAGGGATATTACAAACTTCAAGAATAAAAAAAAGCACTCATTCTAACGAGATAGATCGTGTGTGTAATGAGCCTCAAACTCCTTGTCCTAAAACATTATTTCCCGTAATTGGATTTGATAATATTTATTTGTGTTCCTCTGGAGCCACCGAAATTGCCAGTGTTATTAATTTCGTAGAAGTGGCAGCGAGGCCACAGCATGTCAGATGTGATCCATACATGCAGGGAGATGGGCTGAGCAAGTTATTGATCTGGTTTCCAGGGACTGTCCCGTGCTGGGCACAGCTCCAGCTGCTTTTCCTAATGCAAACCTTTGGCTCATACCCCCTCGGACCATCCATGCTTTCTGCAGTGGCCAAGCTCGAGCAAAGCGTGTTTCAGTGGCCAGTGACTCTGCCACCATGCTCATCCCCGCGGGCTCAGGACCATCCTGATTTTCATTCCCAGGAAACACCTCAGCCCACGGGCTCTGCAGATGTCCTCAGGCAGTTGGTGAAGCAGCTCTCGCAGCACTGTCTCGGCAGCACTTTCTGAGGTGTTTGTGCCGGTTTGTTCCCTCCCCTCCTGCAGGGAGCTCTAAACAGAGCTGGGCTCTGTCCCTGCCAGCGTTTCAAGCAAGCAGCCTATTCACGTGCCAGCAGAAAGCATTTTCAGGCCTGAAGTCCATCGTGGAGCTGTGGCTGTCTGCAGATCCAGGAGCAAAGCGATGCGGTGTCTGCCCGTTGGCAGCCCCGGTGCCCATCCATCGGCCGTGCCCGGCAGCCCAGGAGCGTGAGGTGGAAGAGCAGCTTCTCCCCTTGATGCCCAGAGATTGATATGAACGGACAGGGGAGCGCTGACAGCTCGGTCTGGAGCCTGCCCTCTGCTTTCTACCTCTGCCAGGGCCGGGAAGAGGAGGAAAGAAAAGTGGATCCGCTGTATTTTAAATACACATCAGGGGACTCTTGCCACTTGGACTTGTCAACGCTGTGAGATTCCTGCCCTAGTCTGACAAATGTCAAAGCTGGGAAAAGCATGTCACGAGGAGAGCCGGGTCTGGCAAGGTCAGCATCCCTGGCAGCCTCTGCCCGCCTGTGCCAGCAGCACACTCCGGTCTTGACCAGCAGTCAGGCAGTTCCTGTTCAAGCAGAGTGCCTGCTCCACATCTAGCCATGGGCTTTTCTTCTGCCTCTCAGTACTGTTCATGTTCCTGGGTGTAGTCCTGGGGAAGAGCAAACCGCTGCGTTTCTGATGCTTGTGTCTCCTTCCTTCGATGCTCAGGTGTCACTGGAAGTTGCTGTGGGCAAACGTGTCTCACAGATGCACAATAAGTCCTCGTAGCCGTGGCTGGATCCCCCCCAGGCATTCCCTACGCAGCGTGTGCTGATAATAGATTGCATTGAAAAGTAAGTGGCAATCCCTGTTTTTTCCTTAATGCACAGAGAGGAGATTCAGCCCAACATCCAGGGCCGGCACAACCTGAAGGCTATTTGGATATTTTGAGTGAATCCTACCTGGCGTTCAGTCACAGGGATATCAGTTCTGGAATGGAGGAGGTTTCGGCGTGTCCTTGCCACAGCCTCTCTCCAGCTGGCCTCACCAACTCCCAGAGCTGCTGCAGTAATTTCAAAATCAGCATGTTCTTTAATTTCTTTACCATTTGCTATGCGTGTTGGATTTAGCCATGAATAAATCAAGACCTTAGATTTTATACGCTTCACCGTGAGGATGGTTTCTTTGATGGCAAAAGGATTTAAAAAAAAATAATTCCTACTTTTTGCACATTCACTTCAATGGCCAGATTTGTCGGAGCGTTCTGCTCCCAGTCAATAGTACCCTTGTAGCTTGTTTGTTTAATTGATTGCAATGCTGTGTCAACCTTCCCACGCAGGAGCCTCAAATATTTGCAAACTGAAATACACATAATGTTTGGCATGGCTTGATCCTCGCTGCAATACAGCTGCAGCTGCTGCAGTTTGCACAACGGAGGCTGGAGGACAGGAATCCAAATACACTAAATTAATTAGGGTTATGTCCATAAACTTTGCTTGGTTCTCTCAGGTTTCTGTAGAATTGTTCCCTGCTTGTGCTCAAACACGTTGATTAAACAGTGCTGTAGTTTTGTGATCTCTCCTTCGTGATATTAAAGCCAACCAGATGATTATTGTTCCCCACTAGGCAAATATTTGTTTTTTGTCAAAAGATGCCACTTCCTTCTCTCCAGTCTTCTCTTCCATCACACGGGCAGTTACCCCTTCGGATCAATATAGTAAGGTTAGGATTACTTCTGGAAAAAAGCCAACAGTTTTGTGTTGTCTCCATGAGTGCAGCTTTCTGCCACTGCTTGGCACTGCCTTGTTCCTGCAGCCCACCCCAGCCCACAGGGCTCTGCAGGGCCAGGTTTGGCCCTGCCCTTGGAAAGGGACCGTGAAGGGCTCAGAAGGAAATGATGCTGTGCCCTCAGGATGGTCCATTGCCCTCTCCAAGCAGATAGTTTGCAATAAACGTTCCTCCATGAAATGACCAACTTATGAACTATTATTACTTTGATTAGCTGCGTTCCCCAACGGTTATGCAACAGGAGGGGTAATTCCTAAACATCCATGGTGAAGTCTGCTGAAAAGATCCTGCTTCCATGACTAATTTGGTTTCCTTTGTATTTTCTCAGGGATGTCCATGTAGATGTTTATCCAGTAGGTTTCAGCCCAATTAAACAGTTCATCAGCTGGGAAAATCAGCATTTGAATAATCCCGCTGTCTTTAGCGGGACTGATGTGAGGCTTAAAGTTAACTCAGAAACACTGTTTGTGTCTTTCCACCACCCTGTCTGAAAGCAGCGTTGCTTCTTGGGCTCCTCAAGGAGATGACCTGAAGCTGCTGTTAGCCTGGGAGACATCCCATCAGCTCCTGCAACTCTTCTGTTTGTGCTGCAGGGTTTGGGGCACATCTTTGACAATGGCTATGGCTTTAGAAATGATATATAAGTCTGCATAATTAAATAAACCATCGCTGATTTACGTGGACTAAACACCCTGTAATTTATTCCTTTACCAAGGGAGATGACCTGCTGGACAAATAAACCAAAGCAGCAGGCAGATGTGCAGGGAGTTAAAAAAACCCAAAACATTTATTTTGAAATTCTCCAGAGTTTGGGAGACCCAAGGTGACAGCAGCACGACTGGTCTGTCCGTCTCAATTTTCTGCAAAGCTTTAAATATCTTGCACGATAGCCACTTTTGTTATGGTTTCCTTTTTTTTTTATTCTCTTTCTTTTCTCTGATTTTTTTCTTTTGCTTTTTGGTGGTAGCTAAAAAGCCATCCCAAAGTCTGAACCAATTTATCAGGTTCAAAAGAAAGGATAATAAACCTGTCGTCTGTGGCCTAAGCACAGAGGTTGCTGCTGCCCAGATATTAAAGCTGATTAAAAGAAGACCTGTCTTTTAGCAGTTTGTGTCTTCTGAAGATTCCGTGTCGTTCCTGGGGGGAGGAATTGTTGTGACCCAAAAAATGCTCTGAGCTTGACAGGACGATTGAGTTCTGACCGAAAGGAGAGTGTTGCTTAATACTTACCTGTGAAGTTCTTTTTGTGCAGTCTTTTTATGTTATCTTGCAAGGAGGGGTAAGAGAACATCGGGATAAAAAGCTAGGAAAGGATCTCAGTTTTGGCCGTGCGTTTGTTGTGACTATCTCAAATATTCTGAACTGGCTCTGGAAAGGATTTACTGAAAGCAGCCCCAGTCTTTTGCACCTCTCTGGGGAGATGCTTTTGGGTTGTTTAGTTCCAATTACTCCACATAACCTAGAGCTCTTTCTTCCTTAGGAACACAAAGTGAATCCCTCAACTAGTGAAACACTGCAGCCCTGGACAGTTGTTATCTGAGTGGGATCTTGTGGTAAGCAACTTTGTTAGCCCTGGTCCCTGCTCATTAGCAGTTGGCTCTTTGACTGCTGCGGAAGGTTTGGGGATGCACGGCTGGGTTTGCTGCAGCTGGAAGGCTGTTCCTTAACCTCATACAAACTGCATTTCCCATCACGTGGGTTCCGTTGCCAATCCCAGCTCCTGGGCTGGGGAGGCACCGGAGCTACGTTGGTGTCTGTGGATCCGTGCCGTTGTTTCTCTGAGGGTGTCGGGGCATAGAGGGTTCAGCATCGTGGCTTCGGTGTGCGGGGTTCTGACCTAAGATTTATGGAGCAACAGGAACTGAGTCTAAAATGAACTGTAAGCTGCATTGTTTATGTTGGTATGGCAAGATAAATATGGCAAGAGTGAGGGAATATAGAAACTAAAAGGCTGGTTCTGTAAGCCAAACAATTTATTGTGAACGGAATCTTAAAACCTGGCTTCCCATTTAAGGTACTGCCAGGCACCCCTTCCTAAGCAAAGCTTCCCTCCACGGGAACCAGTGCCATGGTGCAGGGTGGCAGGTGTCACGTTGGCTCAGGTCCCTTTCCGTTGTGTGACACCGCTTAGTTGAACATCTCCTGGTTGGTCTGGTGTCCTGCCTGCATCTCACTGAACTTCCACCTCCTGGGAGGGTTTGCACCCAGCCCAGGGGTCGGGATGAGGTATCCATGTGCATTAGCCCAGCTCCAGCAAATCGTAGCTCTCCTGTGAGCAGAAGGGCCCGGGGATAACCACAGGCAGCTTTGTATTGTCCCAGTCACATTGCTTAGGTTTCAGAGCTACTTTAAAGATAATCAAAAGCACGTAGGAGTAACACGGGCCGGCACAGGGAAAACAGCATCACCTTAGACAACAGAATCCAGGGTTTAAAACAAGAGCCTTGGCCTGGATTCCCAGCTGTGCCAGTGGAATGAAGCGTCGGGAGCTGGGCGAGCTGGCTGCGCAGCACCCTGGGCAGCGTCGCTTCCTGAGGCTGTGACAGCAGAGGAGCTTTGGGTGGAGTGGGACTTCTGTCCAGAGTATCAGAGCCCCAGATGTGGAGCGTTATCCCCAGATGTGTCTGGGTCACAGGGTGGAGGCGATAAGCCAAACGAAAGGCTGGTGCGGTCTCTGCTCTGCTGTTACCATGTAAGAAATTATCTGGAAAGTAACTCACACAAGCTCCCTAAGAAGTGTTTTCCATCCATCCATCTATCCATCATCAGCCTCTGCGCTATTTTCCACGATGTGACTTTACAACAATTTCCCAAGCCGGATACGCTTGACCGGGATAAAGCTGGAAATTCCTCCGAAACGGAACTTTTTCATTCTTCCCCAGGTTTGTGCTTTCACTCGGCACACGGGTTTGCATTCCAAACTCTCAAGCTGCGCTCTCTGCACCGACATATTTGCCTGTTTACTGCAGCAGCCCCCCCACCCCAGCCCTCCCTCAGCGTGCCCTGCTTTCAGCTATTAATGAGTTCTCGATGTTCCTACCCACTCTCCTGCTGAGAGACTCATCTCCCTTCAGCAGCGAGGGATGGATCTGCCCCCTATCTCCTGAAACAGATTTCACCCTGCCTGTTTAGGAACACCATTGCCCTGCAGGACAAGAAGAGGGATGGATTAATTAATTATAGTATTCAGCCTACCCAGGATGACACAGTTAAATTTAATTAGCTTATTTTTTTTATTTCAAAAATCTCTTCACCTACCCTAGGGAGATTCCCCCCCTCCCCTCCTTTTTCAGCAGATTTCTATGCTAGATGGGGAGGCCAGGTTAGTGTGCTTAGAAAAAAAAGAAACAGAAAAAAAAAAATAAATAAAAGAAAGAAGGAAAGACAAACCAGTGGCAGAAATGTAGGGCACGGAATGTTTCTGGAAGAAAATGTATCCTAAATTATAACAACTTCATAATCACAGGTAGCATTGTATCGCTTGCCGTTCTCAATGATCCTTACTGCGGCACTTCTTTCATTGTTGTAATTGGTTTATTGCCACATCATTCTTTGAATTAGAGAATTATTTCATCTTTATTTCAAGGATGAGGCAAGTATTGATTAAGAAGGTTAGAAAAAAATTGTAGTGCATGATTATAGGGGTGACAGATTTTAGTGAAAATCAAGCGCTTTGAGGAAAATGTGCAATGTGTGATTGTGCTGTGGAGCACACGCTTCAAATGCATCTATTTCAAACAAGAATTCATTATAACGTCTGATTTACATCCACAAAAAAAGAAGATATTTCATCTCAGCATTGTAATCAAAGCGTGTTTTCATTGCTTAGTGTTTTGTTAGGTGCAGTTTAAGAAGCACTTCATTCTGTAAAGCATAAAAGCCAGGTGCTGGGTGGTCCCAGCAGTATTTGGTGTTCCCCTCCACACTGAGATGTGAACCATCCTGTACCTTGGTTAGCAGCTTTATGATTGGGCTGCAAGCAAGTTAAAGTGAAAAACCTTGGATTCCTGGAAGCTCCCAAAGGCATGGCAGTCAATTAAACACATCAGTCAGGGGGTAGAACCATCTCCAGTAACTCCGGCCTCAAATTCTTTTACTGTTTTTATGTCAGTCACCAGAAAATAGAGTAATGCAGTTTCCAAAGTGGGTGATCATCTGGAGGATCCGATTCCTGCCTCCAGACTGATTTGGGATCGCTCCACGGAAGGCAGCACAGGGTGACAGCAGTTCCTTTGCACTCCTGTGCAGCAGAGACCACCTGAAGTCATTCCTGCAAACCTTTTGGCCTTCCCTCCTTTTCAACCCTCTGAGAGGGACTGCAGAGGGTTGTGGGAAGCCAATGAAGAACGATTCAGGGCAGCAGGAGGAGAGTGGACGGGCTGCGTTGAACAGACTGCTTGCGATGCATCGCTCCTGATGGGAGTTGTGCACCAGGGGCCGTGTCTGACAGCAGCAGGAGCATCACATGTCCCTCTGCAGCTCAGATTCTTTATTTTCTACAAAGGGATTTTTCTTTGAAACTGAAAACACTAGGGGGGGAAAAAAAAAAACCAAACCAGCAGCACCTTTGTGTCATTCAGAACTGGGGAAAAAAGATGCTGTCCCCTCAAGGCCACCAGGCACTGCAGCCATGGGGGGCTGGACCTGTGACCGTCCGTGTAACTTCTTGAAGTCAGGGCCGGGCTCCCAAGGCACCCCTGTTCTAATTAGATTAACTGTTACTGTCAGGGCTATCTAATTGCTTGTACTGAAGAAAGCAAATTGCAGACAGTCCGTATCAGTGTAAAATCAAACACAAAACAGGTGTTTGCTAATTAAAACTGAGATTTTAATGAATGACCTATGTGGTTTTGGTGAATAAATACCACTCACGGCATCTGCTATGTAATTAGGTTCCAACTACTTCTTCTCTTTTTTTTTCCTCCTCAAGTCCCAGTAAATAACTGTAGACTGCCAGGTTTTAGTTAAACCTGGTAATCTTTGCTCTTTAATGGGGAAAAAGCAGATGTTTCCTGCCCAGGTAACTCCAAGCAGTAGCAATCAAAGGAGAAGAAAAACTGAATCCCTCATTATAGTTGAGGATTTTGTTCTCTAAGGTTGGTACAATAAGGACAATAACATCTTGGAAGGGAAAAGATTGCATTAAAATCCTGCTCCTGCTGCAGGTTGATGGCAGGGTTTGCGGGAGGGCCGTTGCCCGCATCGCTTCAGCGTTGCAGGTTTTATTCTTAGCTAATTGGGCTTCCTGCTAGGACGACAGCACTGGTGCTCTTTTTCTTCTGGACCTATTCTAAATTAAATCTAAACAGGTATCTGTGGGGAGAAGGAGGTGAAGTGGGGTGGAAGAGAAGTTCTTGAATGCACCCGCACGGGACGTTTTCTCTTTAGCAACCACCTTCAGTAGCTGCACTTTCAAGAGCTGGAGAGTTTTTTCTCTTCTTTTGTTTTTTTTTTGTTGGTTGTTTTTTTTTTAATTCTCTTTAATTTTAGAAGCACTGCCAAGAATGTCCAGGAAGTCATTCAGAAAATTCCACCCCCAGATTCCCTTGGGTCTATATCTGGGGAGTGTGCCCTTCAAAGGTGACGGTCAGCCCTGTGCAGGCAGCCACTCTACATCACTCCCATCTCTCCCAGGGCTGCAGTGCTTTGTGAAAGCAAGATGACCGTGGATGGGTTTTACTCTGAGTGTTCCAAGCCCTTGGAGGAATCTGGCTGCAGGGAGCAATCACATGAGCTCTGCCGGGTTGCAAAAGGGATGAGTTAGGTGTATCAATTCCACATCCATAAACCAGCGATGTTAATACTTCTTTCTCCCGCTGTTTGCTTTGTAAACCTTTTTTTTTTTTGTTGTTGTTGTTGAACTACAGCTGCGCACAACACCTACTCCTAGTGCTATTTCAAGTGTGGAGTATTTTCTCAATCTTACTCAAAGTCTGGTGTGACACAAAACCAGTGCTACCTACCTCCTGTCTGTCTTTAGCATCACTGCAACGCAAGCAGCGCTGACTGAGGACGAGTGTCAGATGCAGAAGAAATTCCTCCACTGGGAATAACGGTGGCAGTCTTGGAACCTGCACACCGAGTATCTGAGGGAAGGAAGCTGTGGGTGGAGGAAAAAGTGAGGCTTAGCTGATCTTCCGCAATAAGAATCCGTATCAGCAAGTTGCAGTATTCCGGTTCTGAGCCTTGTCGCTTGCCGTTGGAAGCCACATAGAAAATAGCTCCTGCCCCACGAAAGAGGGCACGAGAACTGAATTTGCTGAGATTTGCTCTGAGATGAGGTCTGTTTATTCCCTGGGCTGTGGAGCTGAGGGATTATACGATGCTTTCCCTGAAACCTCGGTCATTGTTTCTTTCTCTGGAATACCTGGTCATGGAAAAATAAAAGGGTAGAAGAAAGATGTCAGTGATTAAAGTCTCTGGATAAACTAAAGCTGCATTTCCCTCCTTCCCCTGCAGGCAGACCTTTTGTGTGATTGTCTCAAGGCATAAAAGAAAGAAAAGTAATTAAGTGTCGGGATTGAACAGTTCGTTCCTCGTTCTGGTTTCTGTAACAAAGCATTTCCAGCACAGATCAATCGGCGATGCGTTGGCTGGGTTCCAGAATCTCTGCACAATCCATTCTTACATGTCTGGTTTTAAGATGCTTTTTGTGTATATATAGACAAAAGCAAAAGCAAAGATTGCATCATCATAAAGCACGGGCCACGGTGGTGGTGTTCCCTGCTCTCTGGGATCACTGACACTTGATAAAAGAGGTGTACGTTTAGAATTAGCCCTGAGCTTTACCCACGGTTGGTACTGGTGTCAGAGGTGCCCAGAAATCTACTTAGAGGAATCCGAGATTTGTATTATTTCATGTAAAAGACTTAGAAAAAAAAAGAAAGACTGTTTTTGTGCTTCAAGCCTAGAATTTTGTTCTGCAAGTTTCTGCAGGTCCTTGCAGTTCCCAGTTTGCTCTTTCTGTATTTCTTAGTGTCCATATCCATGCGTTCTGATTTGTTCCCTGACAGTGAGTCTTTCTTTGATTATTTTTATTTATTTACTGTGAAGTCTCTAAGGAGGAGATTGTGTCTCTTACCAGGTGTAGGTCCAGCACCTGCCATCGCAGAGGGCTTCATTTTGGACAAGGCAAAACTCCGACAGTTATTTAGAAAAGCGCTGGTTATGAAGAATAAAAGGTGTTAAAAACACCAACGTGTAGCATAGACAAAGACATAATCAGATGTGATCTTTACTGCAATAAAAAGCAGATTAGAAATCGAGATCCACAAAGTATTGCAATTACTTTAACTGTCAGAAATATTGGCAGGGCTGGGAAGGTGTTTGCTTCTGTAAAACTGGCAAACCTCTATAAAAATCCATAACGTTGCTTTGACTAATCTGAAATCTCAAGGGAATAAGTGGTTGCTGAGGGTTTTTTTTTCTCTTGGAAATCTGCTGATGCAACAGCAAGGCCAAGTGCAGCGCCTTTTGGAGGTGAGGGAGACCGAAAGCCTTCAGAGATCTCCAAGGTGTAGTGTTTAAATTCAAGGTTTTTATAATAGCTTGTTATGAGCATCTTATTAGCTGTTCTGTATAATGCAGGGTAGAGAATTTCACCTTGTTATTTCTGTCTTCAGCTTGTGACTGAAGATGGTACCTCAGTTGTGAGAGATGCAGTGATGACAGGCGCACCAACTCTTTCAGTCGTCAGTTGTCCTTAAAGAAGGATACCTTCTTTCCCAGTTGGATCTTTCCGCTGTATTCACCAAGAGCAGATATGTCTGTGAGAGAGAAGAGGCTTCCTAGTGTTGTTCCACATGTGTACTCCTGCCTCGTGACTCAGAATCCCTATATAAATATTTTGGTTTTTGTAAGGAAAATAAACACTCAAGATTTTCCAAATTTAAAGAAGTTTTTGGGTGGTATTAAAGCTCTCTGCCGTTTTCTTGATTCCATGACTTGGAAATTTTGTCAGTTCTCCACATTCCTGGACACCAGATTTTCCTGAGTGTGATAAGCTCTTGGTCCAGAAGAGAGCAGACCCTACCAGCTGGATCAGGAATGCTCTGAAAGTGAAGTTAGAGGTGGGACCAACAGCATGCTGTGCAAGGTGGTAATCAGCGGCGGGATGATGTTCTCCAGTGACAGGGATATCAGATGAAACAGATCTCGTCATCTTAAAAATCCAGTTAGTCTCTAATAAGCTAGAAGCCTGAGCCCAAAAGCAGATACAGGAATGCAGCAGCCAATAACATCTTATTATTCACTTTTCTTTTAATTTCTTTCTCCGATTCCTCCAGAATACATCCAGGTACTAATGAAGGGGAAAATGGCTGTGACGTGAAAGAGTCTGTATCTGACAGGCAATGGCACAGCAGCCTGTCAGTCTTTTTTCTGCTACAATCCATGATCAAAAAAGATGAATGTGTTTGATAGCAATTAGGCTGGTGATTGCCTGTATCCTGAAGGAGTTCATGGCATTGCCTCCTGTAGAAATCTCTGCTTACAGGGCTGTGTGCTTTGCCAGAAGCCATGGGGTGAGGAGTTTGAGTCTTTCATATGCATTCTGATATTTATCATGTTGGGGTAAGTCCCTCAGAAGCTCTCGGGGAAGAGTGACACATATCAAGTGAAAAAACCTGAAACAATAGATCTCAGGAGTTTTGCCTTCTGTATTAGCCACAGAAAAAAAAAAGGTATTGTAAAGTGACCCAAACCAATCTAAAAATGTGATTAATATGCCGAGCCACGGGGCTGAACCAAATGACATCCCAATACAGGATAAGAGGCTGCAGAGTTATAAACAAGAATTTCTGTGGCTCCATCTCTCCAGCTGTTAATGAAAACACTTGACATTTAGCAGCACGCACTCGATTCCCGACAGAAAGCGGAATTGCTGCTCCTTCCTCTAGTGACTGTGCCCACAAGGCACCTTTCTCTCGGTGCTCTCTTCCCAGATGTGCTCTTTAGGCCAAAGTCAAATCCTCTCCTGGGGGAACTTCTCTGAACTAACAATTTCAAATGATTGTAAACACGTATTGAAAAAACTCCCTTGTAATTGTTTTCTCTTTACCTGCAGTTTTTCACGAAGGAGAATCTTCTTGTGGAAGAGGCTGTGTTGCCTTTAAGCAATTTATGCAATATCATCATGGTAATTTAGTGAAAAGCCAGGAACTGGGTCCAGTGCCCAGGTTACCTGGGCCAGCTCCTCGGCTGGTTCCAGGTCTGCTACGGACAGGGGATGTGAACCAGTGAACACCAGTGTCTGACGTTTCAGGAAAGAATATGCTATTCTTTACTACACCTTAGCAACCTTTCCTCTTTCTTTTCTTGTTTTTCTTTTATGTGAAATCTGTCTTAGTGTCAAATCTGCATCTGATGGGTGAGACACTCGGCGTATAAAATAGGAGCTCTCACTGTTGCCTTATTTCATAATCTCATATCTGGTAGCTATTTGTTTCATATTTAGAAAATACAGGGGGAAAAAAAAAATTAGAAAGAAACCCATGAAAATGAGGTTCTGGGGGCTTATTTAGCAATTGACCCTTTTTTCAGGATGCAGAGGCTTCCATTCAGCAGCATTGCTAGGCAACTGAGCAGACAGTTCCTTTCAGGCCCTGAGTGGAAACCAGGATTAATACACGATCAGTCAAGATACACATTTATTCACCCTCCCTCACAACAGTAATAGGATTTTTCTGGGCCCGGTTTAATTCAGTAGATGAGGCTGACACTGAATTAAAGCTGCTTATCCAGGCTCATAATAAGGAGGTGAGATCCCAGGGGAGAGAAAGAGGGCGAGGGAGATGCACACCCAGTAGGGCATCAACTGACAAAACCAGAAGACGAGAAATCCTAGCCGAGGAAAAAACCACCATTTAATAAGACTTGAAAAACACAGTTCAAATTATTCAACTTCCTTTGCTCTCCCTCAGTATCTAAAGTTTCAAAGCAAGAACTTGGAGCCGTGAGGTGTGGTGTGGGCCCTGGTGCTGAGCTCGGTAGGTCCCGCTCCTCGGGAGCGCTCCGGTGATGGCAGGAGAGCTCTCCTCCTCTACCTGCACTGGCCCTCCTGGGCTCTGTGCTCCTCACAGAAGTGATTTTCCCTGCTATACTTTGTTGCTCGAGGTCAATTCGAAGGCCACCAGCTTCTCCTGTTTGATAATATCCACCCCTCCTCTCTGCAATTTCCAAATGGCCACTGCTTTTAAAAACAAAAACGCAGCCTTTGTGATTCTTCTTCTGTCTCTGGGTTCCCTCTGATGTGGTTTCCTCAAGGGCCTGCGAAGGACATCTCCAAAGAGATGACATGGCTCTTTGAATGAACCGTTGTCTTGTAGCACTTTCCTGGCACAAACAGCTCAGCTAACAAACAGATTTAATTTTTAAGCGGGGAAAGGTCTATTAATCTATTATTAATTAATATTCCATATGCCGCCTCGGAGGCAAAGTGGGTCTTTTGAAGCCATCTGGTTTCTCGTTGCACTGGAGGAAAGCTGCTGTCTCTTGTATGCTCTCGAACAGGATCTGGAAAATGGGGATGCGATGTGCATATGATCCAGATGTCTGGGTAGCTTTCTGCTCCCACAGCTGGATCGCAGCGTCCGTCTCATCGGGCAGTAATTCGGCACTTGCAGGAGTTTGCTTTTGCCCCAGACACTAAAATTCCAGAGCTGTCCTTGGCTCTGTTTCTCAGGAAGTTGTGCTGTTCTCTGGGCTCTCTGCCACTCTTTTCCTCATGTCTGTCCTGCCCCTTTTTTGGGACAAGAATGCTGCTAGTGAGGAAGCATGGGCCAATGTGACTTTCTCCGTGTAAACCAGGAGCGTGTTCACTGCTGTGTACAGGGTTGGTAAGAAAAAAGGAGTAATTAAGGTGTAGCACTGGGGCATTGCAGTGAGCATGGATGTGTTAGAAAAAAAAACAGAGTAAGAATTTACTGCTGCAAGCTGACTGACTGCGGGTGTAGGAGCCTATGACATTAGTGCTGAGCATCCCAAATCAAATCCTGCAGGCAGCCCTGGCAGGGGACTGCTGCGTTAACGCAGCCCCCCTCTGCTTTGTGCTCTCCAGCTGTCACATTCCTCAGGAACTCGGGTTTTCCTTTTAGTAAGAGGAAATCATTGTCTTTGATATGATGAATTATTAGGATTCTACTACGCGCTTTACAGACAAACTGCATGTGCTCCAGAGAGCTTTCCCTTCGGATAAGCAGGGGTGATGGAGATCAGGAGCCAGAGGCAGGAGGGGGATCGCTCTGCCTGAAGTGAGGGAGATCAGGAGCAGAGGCAGGAGGGGGATCGCTCTGCCTGAAGTGATGGAGATCAGGAGCAGAGGCAGGAGGGGGACCGGTCTGCCTGAAGTCACCCTGCATCTTGGTGAGTGAAGGTTTGTTGTTTCACGATCCTGATCCCCAGATGTGTTTCACTTCACATCGTTAAATCTTCCTAAGTAACTGAAACTTTCCTAGAAGTAAGCCAGGGTTAAGTGTAGCCTGTTTAAGGTCGCTCTGATGGAAGACTGGTGTGGCTGGGAATGTGATATGGTTGTTATCTCTGACATTTCTGTGGACGTGGAACCCAGAGTATGGTGTTACTCCATTAACTTGTGTCCACCTACTTCATTTAGCTTTGCTTTTCCTCCAAGGAGTGTTATCTAGTCCACAATTTGAGGTTCAAAGTTTAACTGCAAGTCTTTTACTGTAATCACGCAAGGCGCTGACACCACGAAGCATAGACGGGGTGGAGAATGCTCGGAGAAACAGCGGCACGTTGAGATTACTTGGGGAAAGAGTTATCACCTCAAGGAGTCTGGAACACCTGCATGGACCCAGTTCTCTCTGCTACCTCATTTCCATCCCCCTTATCTAGCTCCATCTATGTACTTGATGCTGAGTTTCCCCACAGTGGTTTTTCCCGAGGCACTGTCTTCCCTAAATCAACAGGGCAGCCCGAGGAGAAGGAGAAACTCCGCTCCAGTGAAAGCCATAGTGCTCGGAGTGGGATTTACATAAACCCTGCATTAAAAAAAAGCCCTAGTATTTGAAGTTCTATAACAAAGCGGAAAAAAACCCCACTTTCAAGCTGTATGACAACCTTATGAATATGCAAAGTAGGGCCCAAAGACAATCTACTAGTTTACAGTAAATATTGAGGCATAACTGCGGAGCATTAAGTGGCAGATTGAGGTCCATACTCATTCCTTTTTGATTTTTTTGGTTTTTTAATACAACACTTAGAGGCCAATTTTATTGTAATGCACCAAATCCATTGAGTATTCCAGTCAGCTGACAGCATTTTTAAATCATACTTATTTGGGCATTTCTTATTGAAAGCAATAGAAGAGCAACCAGTGGTGATAAATTTGTTGGTGGAAAGCAGCCTTGCTTGTCATGGTTGTACACTGCTGTAACTAGGGCAAAATTACACTATAAATTTATAGATTTATAGTCCTCTTTATTGTTTCGTGCTTTTTTTTTTTTTCCTTTGGTAGTGACCAGCTTTTCATATCCCACTTGCAGGAGTGGCCTGTGTTCTGCTGAGAGAGAATTGCTGTAAAATCTGTGGTTACTGTCCATCCGTGTGGGATCTCACAGGGGGAAAGGAGCCTTCGCTGAGTTCTCCTTGACTCGTGTTCCTCAGCCTCGTGAAAATCTGAGGTGCAGTTTGAAAGTCTGACTCTGTTCTGGACCATGCTGGGCACACAAGTCTGTGCTCTGCAGTGCTCTGGGTTCTCCTGTGTTTGTGGCTTACAAATTCTCTACACCTGATATATTTAATAGCATGCAGTCGATTTTATTTTGCATCTTAATCAGATAATATAATTATATGCTTTGTTCTGAGTCATCATCTACATATTTTATCTGCTGATAGCTGTTTGATGTTTGGACTCCATCCAGTACTAATGGCACATCTATGCCTGTAGGATTTGAGCAGTTCTTGTATAATTATGATTATTCTCACAGAATCCCTCCAGGGGCTAAGGTAAGGAATTAGGCTTCCTTTCAGCCTGCACGGCAGGACTCCTTAGGAAAGAGGTCACATAAAATAAAAAGTGCTTTGTGTATTTAATAGGCAGGTAGGTAAGTGGATTTCTCAGACATCACAGTGGTGCAGACCCTGACCACCTTGTGTAACTTTGAACAAATCCACAAGATCTCAAGCAACATTGTTTTAGACTAGAAACTAGGAAAAAATCCTTCCCGGGAAGAGTGGGGAGATCTTGGAATGGGCTGCCCAGGGAGGGGGGTGAGTGGCCAGCCCTGGGTGTGTTTCAGCATCGCTGAGATGTGGTGCTGGGGGAGATGGTCTGGGGGTGACCTTGTAGAGTAGGGCTAATGGTTGGACACGATGATCCCAAGGGGCTTTTCCAACTTAAATTCTTCTGTGATCATTAATGCTTTTAGACTGTGACCCATGGCCAGGTGAGTGGCTGATATTTAAGCCAGAATCAGAACCTAAATCCCACTGCCTGTTCTACGGGAGGCCCCATTTCTCTGTTGTTGGCACCAGTTTATCTCATGCAGACCTCCCATGCGGACCGAGTGCCGTGTCGTGATGTATTTATCAACAGGACAAATGTTGCCATGTGTGGTTTGTTTTTTCCCCCCGCTCGCCTCTCTCATGCTGCAGACTCTGCCTGCCAGCACAATTATGTTGCTGTTATGCAAACAAAAAGCTGCACCCCAGAACACAGCACACGGAACGCAGCAGATTTGCTTTGCCGTGGTACTTTGAGATCAAAAGCATTATCTTTCTTTTTGTGAACCTGAAGCCCGTGTAGCTCACTGAATTGATGATGTTACTCCTCTCACTGCACTGACTCTGCTGTTGGTGATGCACGTCCAGTGAGGGGGGGTTCTGAGTGGAGCAGGTCCTGGAGCAGCTGCTGCTGCTGCACCTTTCTCTTTTCCTTCCAAGAGTGTGAAAGCGAAAATTCCTGTGCGCTCTAAGTGGTAAATCTCTGAGGATTTGTTGCGTACGAAGCCATAAGCGACTGCTACAATTGACTAAATGCCACAGCACAGCAGTTTATTTTAATTATGCTACAAAGGGATGAATATTATTGTTCTTACAGTGCAGCATAACAAGGAAAGAAGAAAACTGTATCCCCTCTCTCCTTGAGAGGTTAGCAACAGCATATTGCTGTATTGCTTATCATTGTGGTTTTCAGGGCAGCAGAACCCAGAAGGAAAACATGATGAGGAACCAATTTAGAGAGGCTGTGCAAAAAAAAAAACCCAAACCAACCCCAAAATCACCCTAAAATATATATATATGTATTAAAAATTCACATTGCTTCTCTCATTTTGAGCTATGACTGGTTCTGGTTTCATTTACCAGTGTCTGCAAGAGGGACTATTGGGAAACCTGGTAGCTCTAGGGTGGTTGGTTTGGGGCTCTAGGTTGGTTGGTTTGGGGTTTTCAGTAGACTTGGCCAGGAGGGGTTTGGATGGAAGGTCTGGTCGATGAAGGTTGGTGATTTGCTGGTCCGTGTGAGGACAGGCCCACCTTTTACTGTTGAGTCAATCTGAAATCCGTGCTGCGGCGTTCGGGGCTTATCTTGGTTTGCCAACCACAAACAACTGAAAGTCCTGAGTCAGGTCTCAAAATTTCCCTGTGAGCATGACAACAGCTTCGTTTTATGTGGTCGTCCTGCTCCGAGCCTGGAGTGTTACGCTTGGGCCAGGTTTCCAGGCCCTTTGCCATTGGGGCCATAAGATGCTGTTTCCTGTCAGGATGAAAATGGAACATCTCACACAATTTCATAAGAGGAATGAATTTTTGCGAAGCCCGCAAGAGAGGAAAAGGCCTTTGCTGGAGATTCAAAATATAATCTCTAGGACTGACAATTTTAGATGAGGGGGAGTTTCAGTTTAGGGTCCCTCCTCTGAACACTTTGCCATTTCTCCTCCAAGAAACAGAACTGAGACCTCGCGGCTTGTTCTGGCCACTCAGTATTCTGTGCGGTGTCCTCGGTGCAGGTTCAGTCACCTCGGGGCAAGGGCTGGGAGCAGAGTGCAGCTTTGCTCTGCCTCAGGCAATGTACCATCTTTTAGGTGCCTTGGGCTGGGGGGTTTTGTGGGGTTTTGGCTTTGGTTTTAGCTCTGCTCACAGGTATGAGGTGTCTGCCTTAACATCAGATTACCCGATGAAAAGCTTTACCCATCATCCACAGAACATACCAGCTTGCAGTTAATGTTGGGAAAGAAAAGAATACGGGAAGCTGAGAGTGAAAAATTCATCAAATTGGCTTCTAATTGTAATTTATTTTCAACAGCGTAGTTCTTTACTTTGCCTCCATGTCCTTGATCTCATTTGACTTCCTGATGGGCAGGCATTGCTCCAGTTACCCCAGCCTAGCGCACGGAGCTGTTTACTGCATCTTGCAGAATATTTTTCTATATAAATGATCTTCCCAAGAAATAAAGTGAGTTACAGCAAATCCCTCTGTGGGCTTACGCAGAAATCCTCTGGTCAGAAGGGAAATCGGTGTAGTGCTGGGTCCCTCCTCAGCTGTGTTCTTTCAGACCCTGCTGCCCGTGTCTGAGAAACAAGCAAGTCGCCACCAGTAAGTCAGGGAGATTTCCAGTGCGAGGAACAAAGATCCTAATTAGAAGGAAAGAGCAAGCAGCAGGATTTTGTGTGCCTTGCATCGGCTGAGGCATATTTTATTGGGAAATAACCTGGTGTGGTGGATGAATATTGCCTAACATTGTATTTGTGTCTCGTTCGTGCCTGAATAAAGGGATGGAAAAACAAATGCAGCATCTCCCAGAAGAGAAAGACAGAGGTGATTTCCTCTGCATATTTTCATTAGGATTAATACAGAAACCTGCAGGTTCCACAGAAATAACAATGCCAAGCAACAGGCTTAACGACCAAAACCCAACACACACCTTTCTCCGAAGAGCCGGATGAAATCTCACCTGATAATAACATCTCTCTTGTATTTCAGATTCACTCAGTAAGAAGCGGGTGGGATAGAAATCGAATGAGATTCTCAAGTTTTAGGAAACTCGTGGATTAGCACGTTCCAGCCCTGGAGCCTCGTGTGCACCGAAGGGCAGCAAATGGACTTTGCATCAAAAAAGCTTCTGTTCCGAGGCTGTCAGCGGAGACTGGAGCTCACGCTGACCCTCCACTTATCCTAGGCAAACATTTTCAGAGGGCTCTGTAGTTAACGTGGGCCTCTCCTCCTACTTCAGAGATTTTAAATCAACATCCCCATGCAGATTTGAAACAACCCTGACATTACATACAGCATACTTTTGATGTATCGTGAACGTGTCTCATTTAACGCTAAGGAATTTTGCTAACAGAGCTCAGGCGTTTCCTGATACCCATGAGGGGAAGAAACCTTTGAATTAGTATTTGCCACATGTCCCAAAAGGCTTGGACACGGGGATGTTTTGCAGTCATCATGCAGAAATTCTATACAAATAAAGACATTTCTCACCTAACTGTGCTGACAAGTCCCAGGTGTCAGAGAAACTAAGATTTTGACCTTTGGTATCCTAGCTTTGTCCTTTTATGTTTTATTTAAATAGCATATGGGCTTTTTTTTCTGATTTCCTGTGTCTTTCTAAACTTTTGTTTTATTTTCTAACTCAATCACGTGGCTGAGCTTTGCCTGATTTTGCCTTTCTTCCTTGCTCGTTCTGTGTGTGGAAGGCACAGACGCACACGTGCAGTTAGCAGACACGGATATTTTTTTGTGCAAAAGCTGTATTGTATCTACCAGTAAATCCAGCATCTTGGATACAATTTCAGATAAAGCATCTCCTCACCAAGAGTGGAATGGAACAGTGGGGGCTTTGCTTTCCAGGCATGGCGTGTGTTTTTCTGTGATCCCAGTCTGTGATGGGATGGGAGGGAAGTTTGCAGTGCCTTTTTTTTTTTTTAGGCCTCATCTATGCATAAAGACAAAGCAGTTTCTGTATCAGTAATCAGTACTCATTTACTGAGGTCAGGACATGTTCCCTGCTTGCCCTTTCCCTTTTCTTCCCCAAATCAAAGGTGTGGCCGTGAGTAGGCATTTCCATCTGCTGTAAAACCATCAGCGGTGTGGAACAGCCCCCTGGCTGCAGGAGCAAGTGGAAAATGAAGCTTGGCATAACAGACCCCTGGGGAACGGCAAAAAAGGATAACAAAATCTTGCACTCGTGTGTCTCAGGGAAGATAATTATTTAAGTAAATTATCTGAGCCTTTGAACTAAACCAGCTGAGTCCGTGGGTGATTTACTGTTCTCCAACCACCACTGGTGACTCCACTTTCACCTAAACCAGAGTTAAAGACAAGGCTTCTGTTCAGTGCAGGCGTCTCTTGCAAGAGGAAAAAGCTCTGTATTCGGGTTGGTTAAAAGAAGGAAAACCTTTCAGCTCACCTTTAATATTCACCAGAAAATAGAAGCCATTCCAAACAGATGCACGCCGTGTACGCATAACTCTCAAGGATGCTTTTGAGTTGATTTCCAAAACATTTCTGGTACCTCTGAAGTTTTAAACAGGCGGTAAAATTACGACCTAGAAAACAGCTCGTCAGGACCTGTACTGTGAGTTTCACAGCAAAGCATTAGGACCTGTACTGCAAGTTTCATAGCAAAGCATTACAGCACTTACAATATCCAAAACTTGAGTTATTCCGGGGTGCAGGTGTTGAGGAGGAACAGCATGTGTAATAGCTGAGGGAACAGAAAAACAGTATTTTCTCATTTCTATTCTATTCATCACTGTGGTGTCCGGGCACACTTCTGTGGGGTTTGAGCAGGAAGTCATTCTCCTAGTAGCTGAAGCAGTTGTATTTTCTTCGAACTGAAGAGGAGTGACGGGAGAGGAGAGCATGCGGAGATTTAAAGAGCTGGCAGCACGATTACATAGTTTGGGACCAAACGAATGTGTATGATTTGTTGGGCCATTAGCAAATACGTATAATGCATATTGTTTCTTATCCTTTACTTTTCAAATCCATGCCATAACACAGCCACATGCTTCTTTTTTTCCCTCCCGTAGCACTTATGTATGACGAGAGCTCTCCGTAAAAGTCTGCAAAGCCAATATACATTCAGATCTCGCTCTCACCTTTGCATCCCACCTAAGAATTCCCTCTCTTGTAATTCCTTCAAAAGAGTTCCAGTGCAATTTAGATTACGGGGGTGTTAAGACTATTGCTTATAAACACAGCTCTCCCGTTCCCCTCAATTATGCGCTGCATCCAGGTAGGGTCTGTTTATCCTGTGTTCAGTCTGCCAGCTCTTCAGCCCGAGGATGCATCCAGGTAGGGTCTGTTTATCCTGTGTTCAGTCTGCCAGCTCTTCAGCCCGAGGATGATGTCTTCACCTCATATTTACACAGTGCCTAGCACAGCGTTCACCTGAGGCCGCTGTCATCGGGTGGGAATCTGCATGGATGGAGAAGGTGGCAGCACAGTGTGGAAATTGGAGTTCACACCGGCGAGGTTCAGAGTGTGGGGAGCATAAACAGTCCGAAAGGAAAGGAAGTCATTTTTGTTGTTGTTTATAAGATTATCATCTTTGCTGTTTGCTGTTTAAGAAGCGATGATCAGGAAAGTGATCCAAAAGCCATGAAATGGACGTGTGCTTCCATAAGCAAAGTCCAACAATTTACTCCTCAGTTATTTCCCTCGCTGCAGCAGGTAAAACACTCCCATAATCATGTTTTGCTAAAGCCGTGGCTCAAGGTACATTAAACCAGTCATTTTCTCTGCCTTGATCTGGAGCATTCAATTTAATCTCTATCTTGTTAAGAACAAAATAATAATTAAATGAAGAAGGGGAGGGGAGCTTAGTTTACAGGGCCATATCCGGCATACAGATGAGTAACGAGTGCCCTAAATAGAGTGGCTTGCCTTTATTGCTGCAAGATGACTAACTTTCATCAGACGTGTACAAACAGAGCACTACAGAGCCTTAACAGAGAGACTGTCACTATCGACTCAAGGTGTTTGTAACAGTCACATCAAAGGGAAAAGCTCCCCCAGTGAGATCAGGAGCCGCACAGGCCACAGCCCAGCTTTGTTATTACACCGTTGTGCAAGGAAAAAAAAGGCAAGCTCATTAAAGTTGCATTACAAGAAGGTAACAATAAAAGGTTTCATTATTCCCCTTCTAGTCTGATACCACCCCCCTCCCCTCACCCCCTTGGAAAAAAGAATTAAGCTCAAAGAACAACAAACAGATGCTCTTTGAAACGAGTTTGTGTTCAGAGATGATGTGGGAATTAAAGTCAAGGTGTGGGAAAAGGCTCACTGGGCAGGAGAACTCATACTGGGGGTGTGTGCACGCACTGGAATGGCCCCTACCGATCGCTTCTGATAAATAATTCACCGGAGATAGAAGAGAAATAAGATCACCCCATTTCAGCAATGCAGAGTTGAGTCATGAGGAATGTGCTTGCCCAAGGTGTGAAGAGACAGATGTTCAGAAACACGCCTTCCAGATGTTTTCGGGTTCGTCTTACCAGGAGAACCTGCCCAGTCGTGGTGGAGCCTGCACTGCAGTTCGAAGCAGTGGGGCAAGGAACAGGCAGTGCAGCTCTCTCTGTGCTGGGCCATTCTGAGTAAAAAGAGCAGGTGAAGCTTGCAGAAGGGTGAGGAGAAAGTGAACAGAGGTGGAAATAACCGAGCAGAGGGGAGAGAGAGGAGGGAAGCCATCAAAACATGAACATAAAGGACCTGAGTCAGAAAAGCACAAAACCAAAAAGGAGCTTCATTCTAAAGGTCACGGCACTTGCACATAACTCACAAAATGTTGCAAATAAATGGCAAGGAGTACTTCTGTACAGAAGAAAAGGTACCCAGAGTTAACTGAAGGACACGCTCCCAGCTTGCAGCCTTCAGCTGCTGGGTCCAGTGGGAGCCAGCGTGGCCGAGCCGCCTGGAGCGCGGTTTGGGGCAGGGATGCGAGAGCATCCGGGTTCGCTGCCGGTGCGAGCTGCAGGGTTGGGTTCCTGCTGCTGAGCTCGGGATGTCCATCGTGTTTCTCCTGCCCACTCTGCTGCTGGATTCCTCGCTAGAAACACAGCAGGGTCAGGGCAGTGTGCGTATGTGACCCCTGTGGAGTGACCTGGGCCATCCCAGTCCAGTCGCTGCTGGGGAGATGCCCAGGTCACAGAAGCTTTTGCCCTCCTTTGGTGCTGAGGGTGAGGAATAAAGCCACCAATGTGTATTTAGGATTCTTTGAACCAAAGTCAATTATATTTTTGAACTTTAAACTGAGTCAACAGATTAAAAGATAAAACATTTCTATTTAAGTCTTTACCTGAATTTACCACCCTGAAGTTTTTGGATATATATATCTGGGATTTGTCATCAAGTGCTTAATTAGAATCAAAGGTACTAAACCCATTGATCTACAGTAAGACAATATTAATATTACCATATAGCTTTTATAATTAATTTGCTGACAGATGAAAGGGAAACACTAGGTCCTTTTAGTGCTAGTGATTAAAGCAAAAAGCAAACCTTTGAAAGGCAGATTTGCATGTACAACATGTTGCACTGACTGCAGCGGATCACTCAGAAATTGTTCGTGTATTTGGAGTCACATTGCAAAGTTTTGGATAAAAGAATTTTGCAGGAGTCTGTGCTTGGATAAGGGAAGTTCCAGTGGTGTAAGGCTTGTGAAATTCATCTTCTAGATTAATTTGCTTGTATGTTTTATTGCAGGGCAGGTGTTTAGCAAAAGGTGGCATTCTCATTAACAGCTGTATCCATATAAAACCGAGGAAAGGAGAAGGGAGAGGTCAGTTGATTCTGTGGAGGTTTAAAGTGCTTTGAGTAACTAGTCCAGCCTGACTTGCTTGAACAGCTTGTCTGTGGATTCACTCAAATACCAGAATAGCTGTCCTGAGACAAGCGTGATCATTTGGAGTACCGCAGTCTACTGTCTCCTGTGGTTTGAGCCCTCTCACCAGCATTTAAACTCCACTCAGGTTGTATCAAGTTAGGCACCTGTGTTTAACTATCACTTGTGAAGGCAATGAAACCAAATGATTTGCTTTAGATTTATACCGTGTCAGAATGACTCTGTCACTCCTGTTTTCAAGTTACGCTTTTCTAGTAACAGCAAGAGACTGGAAAAAAAAAAAAAATCCAATTTCAAATTTAAAATTTGAAGCAAGATGTGTAACTCTGCTCTGTACTTCTCTATACAGTCCATGTGTTGTGGGATAAAAGAGGGATGTAAGTAAGTAAGTAAGGTCTGGTGTGGTTTGTGTGTTTACAAGCTATCTCGTCTCTCTGCCCTTCGAGGAATAATTGCAAGCCCTAATATTGGACTCAAAACATAATTTGACATCATACTGAAACACACTCTCGAAGGAATTTTCCTTCCAGCACTGAGTTTTCACAGTGATTATAAATTAGTCAAGTTATTTACATCTTTCACTCTCACTTCACTTAATGATAGTTAAATAAATAAAAAAAAAAACAACCCTGCAAACTACTTTTCCTAATGTTTGATTTTCTTTGTATAATTATGCCCTAAAGGCCAGTTCTTTATACTTAGTCTGCAGCCTGTGATGAATGCAGAAAGGACAGAGGGGAAGAAAATACCCAATTCTTCATCCTGGGCTTTGATTTCCAAAAAGGCAATTCCTTCAAGCCATGCCCCTTACTCTGGTGATGCTTTTGGTTTGCAGTGAGGTGACACCGAGGCTGTAGGCAGGCACGTAAACCTTTCAGCTTTGGATGACCGCTCGCCTGCCAGGATTAAACACAAGGTAGTGATTTCCTTGTCCTTCCTTATTACCCAGTTTCTCGGGTGCAAAAATAACTCCCGCTGCATCAACAGGACACTTGCATCCTTGAATAGTTTTTTCTAATCTATGTGTTTGCAAGAAAAACAGAAGCACTTCGGTGTGGGTGTAGCAAACTGAGAAAAAGAAGAATACCCTTTTAAATTAATCTGCAGGTGGTACCAAATATGAGGGTTTATTAATATTTATGCCCAGCGTGAATTTCTGAGCCTTCGTGAAGAAATGAGTTTCCCTCAAACTAACTTCTTTTCCCCTCATTGAAAATTCCATCACAATTTTCACGTGAGTTAATGGCACCAACAGTAACAGTTGCTCCTCGTTAGAGAACCTTTAATTTCCCCTGTTTCCAAATCAGGATGTCATTCTACACCCTTCCTTCAGAATCCTTTTACAATATTATCAGCAAGAAAGGTTGACTGCTCCCCACCTGTGCCACAGCTTGGAACTGTGAGTCCATCATTCATGCCCACCCCGATGATTCACTCGATTTTCCCCATGCAAACTGAGCACCAGAATAGAATTCTGCACTTCCCACTTCAGCAAAGCAAGGAAGGGAACGGGCCTTGCCCGTTTCTTTTAAGGGTTTATATTTATCTGAAGTCACCCACGTGCTATTCATTCTGCGAGAGTTCAAAAGTACGTGAGGAATAGTCTGGTGAATGCAAAGCATCACCTTCCTAGTGCAGCAAGATCCACTCTGCTGAAAGTCATTATAAGATATAATTTTATCATTAGTGCATTCCATACAAACACCCTTTGAAGCCTCCTTATAAATCCTGTATTCATCCACCTGCATTTATTATACTACATTTAAGAGCCGTGTTTGAAGTGTTTTCTGCTCAGCTTTTAACAGCACCGAGGAGTTTCATAACGCTAAAGTGAAAAATAATTCTAATGACACCAATATTTTAAACCCTATCATTACACTTTTTTTTGTTTCTTCAGGTAAGCGATTTATGGAACAATAATTAAATGTCAGGAAATGAATCACAGATGAGACACTGACATTTGATAGTGTTTTGTAAACAGACTAAATGAGTCCAGAGAGAGGTGGAAACTATTGATGTTTCCATAACAAAAAGAGAGTCTCCACAGAGCCTCTGGAAGGAGGATGTGTTACTGAATGTAAATCCAGGAGCCTGATCAAGGTGGGCTGTATCCTGGTAGGGAAAGGAAGCGATTCGATCCTTGCTGATTTAAGTGATGAGCTCAGGGGATGGATTCCCACCTCCCACCACAGCTTCCCACCAGTGCACAATAAAGGGGGGGTTGCCCTCCTGCTTTTGTTCCCCCAAATTCCTTAGAAAATTGAGAAGTAATTCAAGGAAGACCTTCTTCCAGAACTTTGTGCGTTACAGTTCTGCAGCAGAACCCTGGAAAAACTAGAGGGCATCTGTTCTGATTAATACTCAGTTACCCGGAAAGGATTATTCAGGTCTTGACTGACAGTTATTTTTGGTGACTTCTTACATTGTTGTCTATTAAAGCACTGTGGGAGACGCAGAAAAGAGATACTGCCTGGACTGAAGAACTTGGGATATAAATGAAACACGCAGCGTGGGGGTTGTTGCTGGCTCGACGCGTGTCAGCACGTGTGGTGTAACAACGCAATGGGAACACCAGGAGTTGATTTGCTGTGTGGAGTTACAGCTCGTTGCCTGAATCGCTGGTTTATGGTAAACTAGTAGAGCAAGGAGGTTGTTTTAGGTGTGTTTTCTCCATTCCTATCCTATGGATTCTGCAATGAAATGTAATGATTAATCAGTAAGAAAACCTGCTACTAAAATCATCCTCTGAGAAAAGGGCACCAAAACCCATTAAATAAGTTACCATTTGAACAAATAACTTCCTAGGGATGAAGGCGATGAGTGCATCGGTGCAGTCCTAGAAAGATGAGACTTTATTAAATGTGTGGCGAGTCAACTTCGATGCCTTTCCTGGTTTAAGCCCCGGAAGGTGAGAACAATGGTACGACCCCAGAGACCTCGGCTGTAGCCGCACGACTTCTGAGGACCTGGCCAATTTTAGGTACAGCTCCACAAACAGATTTAGGTGCACAGTCAGGACAAAGTACAGAATTTCATGCATGCTGAATTATGTCCTTTTTCCTATTTGCTTTAGAAAATGTGACAAAAACGGGAGAAGAGGTTTTTCTTCCTGCTCTGTTTGGCTGTAAGCTTTGATGGGGGGTTCACACAGCACGCGGCAGAATAAAACCCTCACCTGGGACGTTTAGATGGTGCTGCTAAATAAATCACTATTCCGCGTTACTCTTGATCCAAGGAGTGCTATGTTTTAGCTTTCAAAAAGCTTGAATTAATAAGGCTTTTGTGCCTGTGACGTGGCCATACATCTTCCCTGCGTCCTGAATATTGCAAGCACGCCGAGGAACCGTGGCAGGTGCCTGCACTCGTGCGCTTCTTCAGTCACAAACTAAGTTGCATGTGGCACTAGGTCCCAACGGATGCAGAAAATCAAGTTTGTTGCTGATAGGGATTTCTTTGTGTTCTTACCGTTATTTCCCCAGGATGAAACACGCAGTTGTGATAAAAAAAATTACATGGCAAAAGCTCCTTACGTGAGGGATTAAAAGTTAAATCTGTCTTTGTTCTCATTTCCTTCTCTTCTATTTCAATACACCGAGCAAATGAAGCCTGTTTTCGTTCTGTCCAGTCACAGCAGCTTGACTTTTTTGCATTAAGCAGTAGAAATGTGAGTTTACTTCACGCAGCCCTTCAGTCAAGCGGAGAGTTTCCAAAGAGGAGTTTTACTCATGTGCAAAGTAAACATTCTTGCAGTTTCCTCTCTGCACCTTCCCAATTGACTCAGGCTACAGAAAAGTTCATTTACTGTAATCAATATCACTTTACCTCATGCCTCAGTGAAAAAATACCTTCTGCAGTCAATAGCAATTAGAGAGACAGACAGGGACAGAGATATTGATGGATGAAAGCAGAGATTTACACCCACTTGCTGTCTTTTCTGAATATGTAACGGGACACCTGCTAACTGTAAAATACTGTATTTAGTAAACGTTCATTGAGAAGCTGCCTGGAGAGGGGATCACACTGCCAGTGGTGCTGGAGACAAAATCAGCTCTGGGGCTGTAGCTCAGTTACGTGGAGGGGTAAAATGCAGCGAGCTTCAGGGACATCGGTGGGACGACTCCGGAGGGACCCGGCTGGGAATGGCAGCAAGCTTTGCTGTAGGGCCAAGGTGCAGGGACAGTGGAACTGCCCTCGCTCAATCCTGCAGCAGTAATCTGTGCAATCAATCGTCTTTTTTTCCCCCTTTTTTTTTTTCCTTTTCTTCTTTTTTTTCTTTTAACAGTGAGGATAATGAGTGACTTGAATAATTAATGCAGAGCTGGTGCAGAGATTGGTACCTATTCTCCAGAAATAGAAAGGGTATGTCTCTCTCAGAGGCAGTTCAGCAGAACGGTACCTGGTTTACAGGGAAACCGTCTCCTGACATTCACTGGCCTATTTTATAGAAGGCACTGTCTGGATCATAATGGTCTGCTCTGGCCTTTCTCAATCTATAAACTGCACCTTATCTCCCATTGTCCAAATGCAAGAGGAAGGCTTTTGTAACCAGTCTAGTTTAGACACCCCGAGACCATTCTGAGGTTCTCTGAGAACCCCAGGAGATCCCTCTGGATTTGTCGTAGCAAATCATCTCTTCGTGTTACCATCATGCGACCAGAAAAATATAATAATATTGCATGTTGACGCTGCCTCTCGTCGCGTTTACATTCACGAGATGCTGTGCAATATAACAAAAGTTGGCAAGGCCTGTAACTGCAATAAAGTTAGTGGGGGAAGAAGTTTCCTTATATTCAGTTTGTGGAACTTTCCTATTAACATAGACCTGCTATTAACTGTCTGCTTAAATCAGTTCATTTATCAGAACTGGGAATGTGGCCTCAGTCTACCCGGCTGCAAAAACTGTCCGGATCTGCTTGTTTAATGGTGCAGAAAGGCTTCCCCCAGCTTGATATTAAACAATAACATCTACATGAAAAATGTATTTAAGTGCTTTAAAAAGCAGAACTGAATGTTATATATTTATTATCCTCTCTCTAGCTGTTCTTTATTGGAATGACAAGTCTTTTAAGTTTGTGATCCAGTGACTCTGACAGGATCATCAGGACCTTCTCCTCACCAGGCTTCTTGTATTAGAACTGAAGTAAAAAAAAAAATAATGCAAGATTCAGTCAAGCGTTTTCTGCATAGCATTTCAAACTGCCCTTTAAAATGTACAAACATTCCTGAGCAAGGGAGTTGCTTTTCTTCTCCCATCCTTTTATTCCTTTGTGGTAACTTTCCCTAACAGTACCTTTGACAGCTGAACATGGTTTCTGACTTGTGATCAAAACCGCAAGAGAGCTCAGTCGGTTCCTCCCTTTTTCCCCTCCCCACATCTCCCTTCCCTTTGCAAAACCTGCCCTATAAAAATCAAACCCAATGCCCCCCACTGTAAGACACCGGGTCTCAAATAAGTAATTATTTCTGCTGTTGCTCTGTTAAGCCTTTGCTACCCCAGTAATGCATTTCTCTGAGGCAGGGGGAGGACGGTAATTGAAATGTATAGGAAATCTATAACTTGCAAATGGAAATGCAAAAAGGACGGAGTGTAACTGGTGTGTAATGGAGGCACTGCCTTGTGGGTTCCTGGTGACCTTCCAGGGGCGGCAGCAGCGACAGCCACGTGCCGCAAGGCTGCCCAGATTCCCGTGGATCTCGGAACGCTGTTTTCCGTGCTCTGTAGGCTCCATCCAAACGTTGGTGTTACCCATCCTCAACAAGTCAACCAAAAGATGCCTTTCTGCTTAGTAACGTAGCGTCAGAATTCCTGCAGGACGCATCGTCCCGTTACAAAGCCACTCTTCTTCTGCCTTAAACACACATTTCGACGTCCACGGTTTCTCTGAACTGGGGAACGGAGGGGTTCAGAAGCTGGGTTTTAGAGGGACTCCTGTCCGTTGCAACCAGCGTGGTTTGGCATTAGGCAATGCTTTCTTTTTAGAACTCCCCATTTAATACTTGCCACTAAAATCCCTCGTGCATTTGTCCAGTACGAGCTGATACAGATAAAACAAAGTGATTGAATCTGCTCTCCATGATAGCACGGTGAAATCTTACTGCCATTGTTTGGGAGCTGATGCATCCTCTCGTCTTTGTGTAGAACTGGATGCAGTGAAATGTCCCGTTGTTGGATGGAAGGAACGAGGAAGGTCCTCTCTCCACACAGCAGCAAGGTTGGTAATTTTTGTGATGCTCTTGAGTGAAATCCAGGTTGTGTCAACTCCAGATGTTTCTATTAGCCACCGTGTTCCGTTCTTGCGTTGTTTAATACGTTGTGTCTCACGCTTCCTGTGGCACGGCAGGAAGCAGCAGACGTGGAGGTTTGTGTATGTGGCACTGTAGAAGCATTATGCTCAAATAATAACGTGGTAGTACTAGGATCGTAAAATTACTTCAGTAAATTCTGAGTAGTAAATAATGTCAGCAAAAGAGCCTTTGTAGCAACAGAACAGCAGTGCTGGGGGATGTATTAATGGCGCAGCAACCCCGAAAAAAACAGAACGGTGCAGAAACTTCGTGCTGGTGGTCGCGACTGAAGGGATGAGATACCAACCGTGCTGGAACCCGTGGAAAGGATCTTCGACTGAGTGACCAGTGAAGCCCCTTTCCACACACCCCTCCCTGCTTCTGCAAACAGAGCAGAGGTCCAGCGCTTTCCCCAACCTTCTTTTTCACGTGGCACACATGCTGCTTTAAAATAATACCTGTATATTTTACGCTCCACTTCAGAATGCTGTTAGCTGTCAGACACAGACTCTTTTCAAATGTTTTATTCATGTGTCACTTGACTGTTCATTTGCTAAGGGTTTACAAATGCTTCATCAATTATTTAGTCCTGATACCTACTTGGGCTTTTGTCATTATGGTGTGGTTTGCTGGCTTTTTTTAAGGAGGTATTGGGGCTGCGGGGGGGGAGAGAAGAGAACACTACACATTTAAGAAAACAGAGATTACAATAGGAATTAAATAATTTACATCTACTTACTGCATTATTGCAGCCAGTGTAATTTATAAAGGAAAATAGTCATAGTGGAGACAATTGAATGAAGTGTTTCCAGTTGTTCCTGATGTGTACAGAACTCTCCTGACGCATGCGGCGTGCCAGGGATCAGCTTCTGTGCTTTCAAGGAAGAGAAGAGACAGGGCTGTTCAGAAAGGAAACAGAAGAACCTATTTAACCCAGTCCAGAAACCTGAACTGAAATCTAATGCTTTCTAAAAGGGCTGGTCCAAAGAGTGAAGGTTTTAGTAATAAAGGTGCAAGAGGAGGTGTGTTCTGGCCTCTGGATGGGTGTGAATTTCAATGCCTAAAAAAGAGAAGTTGTGTAATATGGTGTCTGTCTTTCGCACTCGTGTATTGGAGAAACTTCTGTTGCTTTCCCGTTGGTACAGCGGCGTGAATAGGAACACTGGCAAAATTAAGACTTCAGTCAATGCTGACATATTTACGACTCTAGTCCTACATATTCCCCAGATAAAGAGGCAAGAATAAGTACTCTTTTTCTGCTTTTGTTTTCTAGAAGGCGACAAAATAACAAGCACTTGCCATTTTTATTTCCTTTAGTGGTTTATTAATACGTTTATAAACTATTTAATAACTGCTGTTTCCAAAAAGGAGGGGAGAAGTGCTTCTTCCTTCTTCAGAAGACTGAACTCAAAAGGAAGTTTTGCAAAACTGACTGAGAACTCGGGCTGCAGGAGTAGCAGCCTTGCCACAAACGCCTTCAAAGTTGGTCTGTTCTCTCGTCCCTTTGAAAATCGTTCAGGAGCTCTGCAGCTCTCTGTGCTGAAAGCCCCGTTCTGCCAAACGAATCAATACATGGGATTTCTTGCTACAAAGCCCTTTGAAGCTCAGGCAATTGTGTTGATGGGCTCTGACTCGCTCCCAGGAAGAGCACAATCAATTATCTAATCTCATGAAAACAACAGGGTGGAGCGGAGCGGAGCGCGGGGCCGTCTCCGGCGCTGGGCAGCGCATCCGCCTCTCGCACGGAGCACGGCTGCGGATCCAGCGGCGTGCGTGTGAAAAGGGTCTCCTGCTTTTAAAAGTCAGGGGTGGGCTGGCCAAGGGAACGGCGCGTTAAGGATGGGGGTGGATACACAGTCCGGAGCGTGCGTCGGGCGCTGAGTGACTGCTGCTACAGTGCAGCGGTCCAGGCTGGAGGTTCAGGCTGGTGGAAGGTCAGGGGATGTCATGAGCCCCTCAAATCCATATAGTGTCTTTACTCCAGGTCATATTCACATTCACATTCTCCTTCCAACGTCCGCATGTCATCAGGTAAAAGGTTTAGTGTCATAATAGTTTTGCATGAAACAAAAATGCCAACATCCACCTCTTAATTTGAAGTTATTTTTGCAGCTAAGTAGATCTATGTTCATTTTTTTGATTCCAAGAAATTAAGTACACCTATGTTTTTGTGTTGGGGTTATAACCTCACAGAACATATAGTAAACATTCTCAAGAAATAGTCAGCAGTGCTTCTGTACAGAAGAAAAGGTACCCAGAGTCAACTGAAGGACACGCTCCCAGCTTGCAGCCTTCAGCTGCTGGGTCCAGTGGGAGCCAGCGTGGCCGAGCCGCCTGGAGCGCGGTTTGGGGCAGGGATGCGAGAGCATCCGGGTTCGCTGCCGGTACGAGCTGCAGGGTTGGGATGTCCATCGTGTTTCTCCTGCCCACTCTGCTGCTGGATTCCTCGCTAGAAACACAGCAGGGTGAGGGCAGTGTGCTGACAGGTGCTTTATTTGTCTTCCTCGAAGTTAATAATGGACTTAGAGAAATGAGTTATTACGCTAATCATCTGAATTAAAAGGCAAGGCTGTGGTTTTGTGTTCCTGGCTAAATGGCAGTCCTCTGAACTTCACTCCCTCCTCTGCCAAGCGATTCGCTTTGTTGGCTTCCCCGATGGACTCACACTTGCCTTGATCCAAGGAGCAGCCTGGCAAAGAGCAGCATCCATCAGAGGCACAATAAATGGCACTTTTAATTGTGCTCGAAGTTCAAGGCTGTTCTTTAGCCTGAGGCACGTAACAGTGGTGGAGATGTGTGTGACAACCCGACCTTGGCACGTTTTCCTTTACCTCTTGGGTATTAAGGTCTAAATGCGTACGTGACCGTTGCGCAATGACTTGGAGGATCCTGATCTAGCCCCTGTTGGGGAGATAGCCAGGCCACAGGCGCTATCTTCTGAGCTAAGTTGACAGTAATTAGTTTTGTTGTTGGCAGTTTCTGAAATGATGCCATCTCGAGGGCGAAATATAGCAGCTAATTAATAGAACTTAATTTACACAATGTCATTGTGACACCTCCAGTAATACATAATCACAACAAGAATATTAAAAATAATAATAATCTTTTCTGTCACCTAAAATGTTTCTCAAGTCCTGCTATAGCTGATCACATTTGTCAGTCGTTCTGGCACAAAGGGAAGCCAATGTTATTTTTGTTACTCTTAGAAGTGACTGAGCTTATTGCTTTTCTTAGTATGCTTGCCTTCAACTTCTAAAATCAAAATTTTTCATTTTAACTTAAATTGGTTTTTATGATATATTTATATACTTTTCAACCAACTTTTATACTTACAGGCAACCAATTATTATACCAGAGGATCCTAGAGTTAATATTTTTGGTTTCAAAGCTTCACTTTATTTGAGACTATATAAATAAAGTTCTCATGAAGTATTTATACACCCTAACCCAGCTCAGGGAAAGGAACAGAAGCAATGAGTACCTAATGAAGAATCAGATACTATTTGTGCTTCTACATTTTAAAAACAGAGAACTTGTTTTCAAAGCTATGTGACTTTTTAAATTCTTAAAGGAAAAGAAAAGCTTAATTGTCACAGAAACTGGGAGGGCTGTTTCTGTGTTGTGTGTTCAGCTTCTGAACCCCTGGTGCAGATGGCTTTGGATGGATTTTATGCAGTCCCAACACTGATGAAAGCTCTCTGCTGATTCAGTTGTAGCTGATCTGGGATATGCATGATTCCCTGGAATGTATGCAGCATTTACCGTGGTACGGACAGATGTGAAATGTTTTAGTAGCTTTACGGTGCTCATTTGGGTTGAAGTTTGTCTTCCTTGTTGGCATTCAGTTTGTGAGTTGCTATCCCAACCTTGTGCTGGTCAGTTCTTCCCATCAAACCTTACTGTCAGTTATTCTCTCTCTCTTTGGCCTGGGTTTGTAAATTGCCAAACACCTTCAGCTTTTTTTTTTTTAGCAAGGAGAGCAGAGCTCACAACTCTCTTCTAGAATGGGACTCAAACCAAACACAGCGGTGTAAATGACTGCAACTCTAAAGCATGCAGTGGTGTCTTCCTGAGACAACATCACTCACACACACATTTATACCTCTGTGGGTGTTCTTAGAGACTTCAATTAAAAACCAGGCTTTCCTTTCTGTGATTTTGTCTCACTCTGTGCCGCTCTCGCTGGTTTTGATTTTTGTGTTAGGGCTCCTTTCTCCGCAGAGCGTTGTTTTGATGACCCTCCAATGTCTTCTGAAGACATCTCTCCTGCGTGCATCGAACGTGATTTGATTTAGCCCTCCCCCCACCTCTGTTTCCAAAGTGCTTCTGAAACACGGGTGTAACAATAATCTATGATTCAGCACATTTCCATCACGTAAAAATCAAATTTCAGCGGCTCTGATTACTCCTTATTGTGCTGAGATCAATAGATGGGAGAACCCTTAACCTAGCGGCGTGCCGGAGTGACCGACATGTATTCATAAGAACAGTCTATAAATTCAATAGAAATACTGGGTTGAGCGGGCATTCATGCTTTGAATAGCAAGGGGCTTTTTTTTAAGCTTTTCTGCCTTGCTTTACACAAATTGGTTTTCTAAAAAGGCTTTGAGTCCTTCAGAGTTCATACTTTGTATCTGGGTAATAGAAAGATGTAGATAGTTATAGAGTAGCTGCCAAAATAATGATTCCCTAGTGACTGAATCACACTTCATTTATATTCCCCAATTATAACATTAAATCTAAATTTCACTTGTTAAAACCGCTTTCCCATCCTGATGTTCTGTATTGTACAACATGTGATGTTACAATGTATTTGATTTCATAGGAAATTAATTTCCAAATCAGACTGATGTATGCTCAAGTGAGAAGAGGCCGCACTCCCTTTTAAGCTCAGTGATACGAATCCGGAATACTCTTCTGAAAACCACTGGGACTGATGTAGATTTTTAGTGGTACAAGTAAGAGGAAGACTTGACCCTCACTGTAACTATGGGCAGGAAAAATATTGTGTCGTTATTTGCAGTACTAGACACCACTCAAATAAACCATTGTGCCTTACGTTAGGTTCGTTTCTGTACAAAAGTTGTCAGTAACTGATAGAAAGTTTGCAGTTTTGCCAAAGAAACAAAAACCACATTATTTCCCAAGTTGACTTTTCATTCAGGATAAGCTATGGGCTTTGTACAGAAAACTAGGAGCCACCTCTTGGTGTAAGTCGGTGTAGTTTCTTTAACATTTTTCCTCTCCAATTCATGCTGGGGTTATTTTTGCCCTATAAAAGGTGTTAGGTAATATTTTTACAGAACCTTGAAACTGGTAATTTTGGTGCTTTAGGCACAAATATACATCCCACATCTTTGCTCTTGGGAACCTGCCCTCCAACTGTCTGAAATCTATCTTCTCTAAAGAGAACAAACACCATTTTTACGTACCATTTTTAAGGGTCGTAGCTTTACTTCCTCTGTGCAACCAAACTGAATTTCATCCATACTGCCTGCCAGTTCAGTACTCCACCTGCTTTTTCAGAAGACTTTAAAGTCTGCAAGAATACGTGCAGCATAAAAAACATTTAGGATTTTCTTACCAAAACTCTGAGACCCTTCTACTTCTGTGCAAAGAAAATTCAGATAAACCTGTTTTTATTTATTCAAACACAGCCTCTTCCGAGCTGATGAAACTTGTTTTATTAAGATGCATCCTTCGGTGACTGTGTGTGTACGTATGGAATGTGTGAGGAAGGAATAAGGAGACTTTTCTTTCTGCAGGTATTACATCTTTCTCTTCCGCGGAGTATAACGCTCCTTCAAAACACGCAATCAAAAGCCTTCTGCCAAAGGCAGCTCTGTATGGTAGTTGGTTTAATTTTTCCTGAAAATTTTGCCACGGGCTATTTTGAAAAGCGCGTTGCTGTTGAGGTTGCAGAGCAACACATTTGTTTCACATGAACAGTGGCAAAGCCTGACTTACACCCTTCTCTACAGTTTTCTGGCACTGGTTTCTGAGAGAGCCAGATGTAGTTATGTGCACATTGAGATGACATCTCTGACACCCAGCTATTAAAGATTTATTTGGCTTGAGAACATGTTTTGGCTTTGTAGATGATTGTAAATGGCAAGGAGGCTGAATCCTGGTACTGGAGATAGTACAGGGTGATCCTGAACAGGACCTGATAGACATGACAAAATAAAGCCAGCTTTGCTTTCCACTTGTGTGCTACTGCGGGCTGCCTGAGCAACTAGCAACTGAAAACAGGGCTGCATCTCCCAGGGAGCTCTTCCCAGTTTAATTACGGTGACTGAAGACTTGTAATGCTTCCACTTGTTGAAATGAAATTCAACATGAAGTTTGTTTGATCTCTTTAAAGTCACGGTACAAACAGCTCTTTTCCCCTACTCTCATTACACAGGATCCACCTCTTTTACCAGTGTTGTGAAATCACTTCATGGAGGATATTTTTATCAGAACAAAATTCCTTTTCTGCTTACATATTGTCCAGTGAAGACATTAAATACCTGAAACTAATTAAATATATTTCTGTTTACAAGAAAAAGATTTTGTATATGCACAGAAAAGTATCAGGTATCTTATGAATTCTAATGCAGAGTGCTCTTTGTTCTGACTGCTTACATGCTGCACTTGAATGCTTTTTGTTAGTGTGATCTAAAAAGGAAAATCAAACCGTTAGAGTTCTGAGTGCAGCTTATTTTGATAGCACTTTGCCAAGTCTGGGATTTTATCTAAAGCAGAACAACACAGAAGTTTAGTAAGAATTTCACAAGGTCACAAGAGAAATTAGCTTTTCTGCATCAAGACTTATAGGTCTTACAGGACTATTCTTCTTCCTTGAAGTCCTTTCCTGTCAAATGGAAGAACCTCAGGAACATTTTTAGGCACTCACCTTTAAATTAGAAGAGTTGTTGAATGCAGAGGAAACAAGGGATATTAAGAAAACACAGTTGTTTTCATCTACTATAAATGTGCCTGTGGGTTGGTATAGCCACCAATGTGCTTTTTTATTGATATTATTCTTTCTTGTTTGCCCGCTTCCTTTTTCTCCATTGCTACAGCCCGTCTTCATTGCCAAAATCAATCTCTCCCGTCCTTCTGTTTTTTATTAAAACCATTGTTGCCTTTTGTTGTATGTCCAGAATTGATCCCTTGTGATAAGGAAAGGTTGGGTGGAAGGAGGGCCATAAATAGAGTAAATCACAGCCAAAAGAGCGTGATATTTAACAGCTTGGGTTTGCAGCAGTAAAGGGCAAATTCGCAGGTGTCACATCGAGTGCTTTCATCGCCCAGAGGGGCAATTCCAACAAGGACTGCCTGCTGCAGAGTACAATGGTGTGAGGTGATTCCTGGGTCACCTGCACACAGTTCTCTTGATGGATTGCAGAAACTTTCTCTTGTACTGATCTTAGCTACATCCTTGCTGCCTGGGGTTTTCTGACAGGCCTTTTCTTCTGCCAGTAATGGACTCTGCCTCCTGTTCAGTATCTTTTTCAAGCTAGTTACAGAAAATCCCCTGTGATCTATCGCATAGAGTTGGCAATCCAAAGAACTGTGCCCATGGTGTACTACTTTCTTCTTTGCTCTCTCCAAAGGAGTTGACCCTTCTGCAGCAGCGGCAGTTGGATTAACGTACACAATATGCACTTTGCAGATAGTGCTGTTGTCTGTATCTTCACCTACTGGGGAAAGGGAATGCAGAAGGGGAAAGGGGGCTTCTGGTGACTGGGAGGAATGTGACGTTCATCACATTCTGACGTAACGTCCGCTCAAGTGGGCAGGATGGTCCAACTCCATTGGACACGAGGGCAAGACCTCAAAAACTAGACCTCAAAAACTCAGACAGTAAATTTTAGTAGCAGCAGAACTGGAGGGATGAAAGGTGTAAACTTCACGTATCAGTTACATCAGATTAAAAAGCTGCAATGCTCTATGAGGTCTTTTTAGCAGTGGTCTTTAACAGAGTTACATCACCGAGTCCATACCAACGTCTCGTAAACTACACAAAAAAGTTGAACAGTTTTAATATTAGAAAGCTGCTGTCCTTCTTTGACTGTACACAAATACGTGCCCACACATGACAATTCGGTGGCTTTGCAGTCAGAATGTTGGAACTGGCAGTCGTCCAAATTTAATTTACATCAGAATTTAACCCCTTGGTTTAACTGCTGCAATCAGAAATGACATTTGTTTTTGCCCCAGCAGTTTCAAGGTATTGTGCATCCACTGATCTGTGGCAGCAAGCAGTGGTTTTTTTTTTTTTTTTGTGGTGTGAGAGAAATTACAGAGGCGTAGAGAGGCACAGTTCAACTGCTCTTCAGATACTTCATTTCTGCAAAACTGGTGCAGCTCAGAACTCCACACCAATTAAAAATAAGTGAATTACAAAGAAAGATCAGCTGAGAGAACACGGACTAATTGGACTGGAAGGGGAAAAATAATAAAGTGGATACATATTTTGAGAAGTGCTCACAATAAATAAAAAGGGGAGACGCTTTGCAGCCTCTCCATTTTTGCTTTATATAGAGTGATGCTCAAGGCAGGGTGATTCATGTGATGAAACAGAGGATCTGAGCAGATAATAGTTTGCCAATTCCCTGAGCTGCTTGCAGGACACAGAAGGTTGTCCAATTAATCCCTCTTGTTTGGATTAATCATGCCAGCCTGTTCTGCAGAAGCACCACTGACCAAGAAAGAACAGAAAAAATGCCTCTTAAGAGCAATTCCACTCAGACAAGAACTTTGGACTAAAGCAGCATCCTGAATTCTCTCAATAATGTTCATAATTAAATAAAAACCCCTCTCCTATTCATGTTCAATCTCTATCGTATATTGATTAAAATAAATCATAAATAATAAGCTTGTAAACTGATGTACTAGGTATCCTGCTCTCAAATTGTCACCTCTATTTCAGCAAGGCTTTGTGCAGCACCCTGGCTTACAGCTGGAGTCCTGCAGACCTTCCATGTTTATTGCTTCCTTTGTACCTTTCCAGAGCTGCTTTTGAAACTCCCTTTACACCCGTCCCTTCTCCAAAAACAGAGAATGAAATAAAAGAATGGCCCTCCCAGGGTAGATCCTAACAGCTGTGTTACCTCACGTATTAGTGCACCTCCGGAATACGTGAAAAGTATTCAGATACCACAAAAATGAGGCCGGAATAAGAGAGCAGAAGATAGGGTGAGCTTCTGTGTGTTTGTTCCCGCATAGAAAGGTGTGGTTGCTGCCATTTGTGTCACTCTGAACACATTCTGGAGGAACTGATTGCTCTCCTTTGGTGTAAAACAGCCAGTGCCTACTTGAAGAGTCACCAGAGTGACTGTGCTCTTTAAAGTCTACCTTGGACCCAACCCTTTTTTACCTGCAGTCAGTGCAAAACACACGCAGACTGCAGCAGACCGTGAGGTTAAAAATGCCCGTGGAGTTCCACGCCTTCCTCACACTCTCCCCAAACACATTTGGACGCCTGGAAAGCGGCAGCTGCCGGGTCGTTCTTTCCCACTGCCATTCCAGGCTGTGTATTCCTACGCTGCGTGCACGCGCATGGTTAGAGTAATAGAACTACCTGGAGCAATCCCGAGCTGCTGAATGTTTCATCAGCCTTTGGAAGGTTCGTCATTCTGCGTGTTCCTTCTGCATCTCCTTCACAGCCATTTACAGCTCATTGCAAGAGGACCCCGGAAAGCCCACAGCCCTTCGCTGGCACAGTCAGAAAAAACCTCTCTTGTAAACAGAGGGGTGAGAGGAAGATTGCCTTGGGTGTTAAACTATTACAGAAACCATAATTACATCTCATTACAAAGGAAGGTAATTCCTAATTGCATCTAATTACAAAGGAGGGTAAACGATCAGCAACTACTTAAAATGCGCCTTGAATTTGTTAAAAGAAAAGAAAAAGAAATAAGAATGGGAGTTCAATCCCCAGGGGTGAAGTTTTATACAGGGCCAAGGTCAATTATCCATAATTTTTATTTTTTAAATCAAGACTTTGTATCTTTTGAAGAAAAAGTTTAGCTCATGCTGCAGTTTTGAGCTAGAAACAAAAATTAATGAACGAACCTTTTATGACCTCTGTTATTCTACACATCTGGCCAGATGATTGTGCAGCTGCCTTTTAACTTTTGAGTTTAAGAGTCTATGCATCTTAACATCATGAAAGTGCATTTTCAGCAGTGTAGGGAATTTTCATTCCTCCTTCTTCAAAGGCTGAACAATTTCATAGTTTCGTTTCCACTTCTTCATCTAAATACTTAAAATTCTGGGGGGAAAAAAAAGAAGGAAAATTTTTCACAAAATGCTGCTTGGTTAAGAAACTGCTGATCATCAGAAACGGCCCGATGAAATCTGCCAGGCAGCTACCTGTTTGTCTGCTGAAAAATATTTCTGTTTCTGCTGTTTCAATGGAAATATTTTTACAGAAGATCACTTCTGAAACGTTTGTCTTGCTTTCCGACTGTTGACACAGGAGTAGAAAGAAGAGGCAGTTACTCCTTTTGGATTGCCTGGGTCATCTTGGTTTTCACTCAGACGCTAGCCAGGGTTCCGAAATACCCCGTACCCCTCAGCTTCCTTTGTTCTGGCTTTTCAGTGCTCGCGGCCCCGTGTTTTTTTCTGCCGGTGCTGAGCACAGGAGATTCACACCACATAGCATCATGCCCAAGTGTAAAGCTGGCACAGGGTCAGGATTGGGCACGTGGTTTATAAATCAGTAGATAATGTTACCGAGCCCTCTGTGAGGATGAAGGTGGTACAGAAACCTGAGCTCAAGGGCATTACTGTGGGAAATAGGAAAGGGAAGATTCGAGGGAAGTGCTTTAATTTATTTCAAGTGCCTTTGCCCACATCCTTACCCCTCATTTCCATCCTTCCTCCCTTAGCGATGCTCAGAGATTTGTATTGCTTTATTTGTATCACTCTTGCTGTGTGAAGGCTTGAGGGGAGAGTCAAGAGAAGACTAAAGTCCTGGCCAAACAGGGGCTGAATTTTCCCCCAGGAAGACTTGTCTTTTTATCGGCAGAGCTCGTGTTGGTAAGAGAGAAGTGCGATTCTCACGTTTAATGAAATTCCTGTAACCCGAGGCGTTCATTTAACATCTGCTATGCACCCAAGATGCATTGAAGGTTATTCCGTGCGCTGTATTTGGTTAAGAGGACCCGTTAGCATCCTCCCATGTAGCAAAACAGCCAGTCTGGAGATGGTCCCAGTGCCTGTCTGGAAAGCCAAACGAAGGCACCCGACGGAAACGTTTCCTCGTGCACGCGGCGCCTGGTGGCCGATGGTGTAAGCGGTCCCACTTCCCGCTGTCAAGGGGCTGCTGTCCTGTAGAAATAAATCAAGGCTGACAAACTGTAGTTTAGCAATAACAAGCACCCTGGGTTGGAACTGCATGATTGGCAACCATGATAAATTTCTGTAATTACTATTGACTCTGGGCAGACTTTAAATGCTTTAACGTATTGCTAGAGCAGTGAAGTTTTGATTAGTTTAAAAAGATGTATTGCACAGAACTTTCACGTGCTGGTGGACTCTCTTGGTGCCCGAAGACAGGTAACAGTATCCTGCTGAAGGTATCAGTGACAGAGCTACTAACTCCTCTTATCCTTATGCCTGAACAAAGCCTCTCAGTCGTGACAGAACTGCTGTCTGTCTGTAATTGTCCACCCAACCACAACTGCTCACCTCTCTTTTGTCCTGTACGTCCATTGTTACGGCTACTTCTGTCCCCTAGCAGAGGAGACAGTATGTGAAGAGCTGCCTACGCGGGGGAGCAAGGCTCCTGATGATGGCAGATGTTCAGTAAATACATGCTGAGGTTAAGATTGTGAAGGACTGATTTGGAATTTTGCATATTGTAATTTTTTTTCTCGTTATAAATATCGGGTTTATTTTTCTATCTGTCCATGCTGTCTCTTTCTCTCTCCACGATGCCTGTTCACACCTCTCTGTCAGCACTGCTTCGCTGTCCTCCCCCATAAATGACCACAAAGAACACAGTCTCTCGTTCAACCTTGCGCCCTTCCCCGGTATATCAAACTGAGGTTAAATCTGGTGGACGGTTGTCAGTCCATCTGAGACAGAGATAAATAAAAACAAATGTTTGTAACCATATTTTTTTTCCCGAGGGAAGAAAATAAAAGAGACAAAAAAGGAGGTACGTTAGAAACAAAGTTAGATTTGGAAAAATGCTACTGAAATATAGCTATTCCTAGCCACTCTTGTGAAATTTTACTGAGCCTTTAGAACAGTCCTAAAGCCACACTCCTTTGCTGTCCCAGTCACTAAGCTGTGCAGCAGTAAATCGAGTCCTGTTTCTACAAGCTCTGATTAAAAGGGACATGCATTCTTTTAACTGCCCACCTCTGAACACCCACAGCAGGACTAATATTAAATTAAACTTATAGTCTTGGCGTAATTAAAGTATAGAGCCTGCATAAATATTGCATTAGGCTTATTGATCTGGAGATTATTATTTGACCATAGCTAAGCTGTTAGAGGTTGTCTACAATCAGGTTTTTTGCTATCATAAGAGGACTATCTGAGTTTTCATGTCACTGTTTTATTTAGTCTCTAAGAATGATTCAAACCAAGAAACCTCGACTTCTACCATGATTTTATTATTTGTATTCCTATGAGCGTTACAGTTCCGTTCTTTTACCACATTCCAGTATATATTCAGAATAAGTTATCCTGAAGAGTTTGCAAGAGCAATGAATTCTGTAGGGGGAGGTTGGGGAAGGAGTTAGAGGAAGAGGAGAGGAGAAGCAGTAAGAGGAAGAAACATATTTTAATTTCCTTTTTCCAGACAGGCATAAGCAAAATGCAGATTTCAGACCAGGAAGATGTATTTATAGAATTGTTGTTAAAGTGTCTTGAGTACATGAATGCTTGATTAGTGTTGAACGTACGTGTAACTTCCATGCAAAGCCATAGTCACGGGATCCATTTCCCCCACTACGTAAGTTGCGCGGTGCTGTAACCGGGGGAGTAGTGAGTGAGATCCCCTTTCAACACCCACAGTTGGTCATTTGCTTGCAAAGCTTGACGTCTGGTTGGTTCTGCCTGTGGCATTAATTTATCTTACACAGCTATAAAAAGCAATTAACGGTCATTAAGTAATGTAGTACACTAATTATATCTATTGCCGTTCTTTCATAGATACACATCTGTGTGTGTACAAGTGCGTGTATTTTTTTAAGTAGTAGTTATGGTGTAGTTACAGAATGAGTTACCTGTTGCTGCACAGTGGTTGAATTGGCTCTCTCCAAACTCATTTGGTCAGTTTATTACGGAAGAAATGTACATCGTGTGCCCCCGTGGTGGCACAGCTGTAGATATAAATGAGGTTTTCTGCATTTCTGTTTACACCACAGATGGTTTAAGCAACACTGGGACAGAGCCTTGGCCGGCAACTGCCCTCGTAGGAGACACAAACCATCACAGTACCAAGGATTTGTTGTTATCGGCGTACGTAGAGCGCGCTTTGACTGCACCAGAAACGTGTGTCCATTCTAGAACACAGCCATGAGAAAATAAAGAAGCCTCTGTGTAAATAAGAAGTTGTTGCTTTGCAGCGGAGCACCAAATCCTTTTGAAAAGCACCAGCTTACTTGGAATAAACTGCACTTCAGCTGGTGCTTTCCAGAGAAGTTTGGTCTCACGGGATGTGACCGTCCCTCCGCGCCCTGAGGTTCCCGAGGGTGGCAGAAAGCTGCCTAAGCCAGCATTACACATATTCTCAAAGGCTGCAGATTTCTTCTTTCCTCAGTCCTGGCAACAGTCCTTACTGGAACCAGCTAGACAGGCAGGCAGAGCTAATTGGCGAGAGAAGCACGCGAATGACATAATTGGCTGCAGCCTGTCATTATCTGGGTGTCCCAGCCCTAAGGAAGCCATTCCCGCAGGCCAGCTGCAGCATCCCCAGTACGCCAGGGCAGCCAGAGCGTTTTGTCAGCGGGGCTCCTTCCCGATGCTCAGCGCTGTCGTCACCGCGAGAAATGAGTGCTGTCAAAGCGCATTGAACCCACACGGTGCACTTCCATGCGAAATCCAGCACAAGAAGGATTAGAAAATGAAAGGAGAAGTCAGTGTAGCCTCCCTTGGTAGAGCAGATTTCGGGTGAGATTTCCTTCTTGCGGGTGAGATTTCCTCCTGAGAGGCACCAAGTTCAGGTTGTGTCCCAGAGCAGCGCACAACCCCTGGGCCCACCTCCACTTTTTCTTTCCATGAACATTTACTGGGATCTTTCATTGTTCAGTAATCAGGAGATGTCAGTTGCAGAAATGCTGTTGATTTTTGAAACGTTTATGTCAGGTGGGGTGCAAGCTTATTCTGAGGTTGGTTTAGAAGAGATGTTTCCTGTGGTTTGTTGTGAGTCTTACTCGGACAAGGTACAGTTTTCATTCTTGTCTGTACGTACATCCTAGACTAAACCTTCTCCTCTGAATCCAAAGTGAAGGCCTAATAAATTCAGGAGACGAGAAATTTTCACATACCTTCAATTATCATCAGCTCTGGAGAAAGACTTGTAGGTAACAAATTACCTGCACAATCTTTAACCCCAATTACCGACTACTTGTGCTCATCCATAATTGTCTGTCTTGAAAACTCTTTCTTCCTAAGAAAGCAAATGATGAATTAAAGTTGTGGCTGTCTGTGGACAGTTCCAAATTGATGTATTGTTTGAAGGTTCCAGTTTTCCAAAACACAGATATCAGTAATCTCCTCAGACACCACATAAGGCTTTTGAGCTCCTCCCCCTCATGTATATAACCCAGGAAGAATAAAAATAAAATTACGATATGGAATTTTCCAATGCAAATTCAGCTTGAAAGACACTGGAGGGAGTGATTGTGACAGTTATTGGTTGTTATTTATTAAATTGGCTGATCTGCATTAAACTGCGTTTGAGTAGTGGCCCGAAATTTGAATTAATGAGGGACGCATTATTAACCAAGCTCTGATATTTTAAAGGCATGGGTTATAAACTTTATACGTGTTTGTTTCGAGTGCTGAGTCCTTCCTTGCTTTCTGGATTGCATACGACCCTCGTTGAAGAAAACCTTGGATGCGTGTTCTGTCCAGGAGCTGAGGGCATCAGCTGCTGCAGCAGCAGTTGGTTGTGAATGGTTGCATCTCAGGTGTAAACTGGGAAGGGGTAATGGGATGATGTTCTTTGCCAGTGTTGGACCACCTGATGTGACATAGTGCCAACTGGTGCCACTGGGGATAAAATGGAAAGAGAAAGGTTGAGAGCTCCAGCCTGGTGGGCCTGCTTTGTTTTGTCCTGCCAGGTAAACCCGTGTCTAAGATAACCATCGTAGGTGTACGGTCTGGGTAGAGGTTTTATATATGTCATTCCACCTCATGGAATGATGATGGCTGCACTAAAGACATCCAGATGATCTATGAAAGTACGGCTTCAAATATAATAAAACAGAAAATAGAGTGGAAGTGTATGGATTTTAGCAGAGATACAAAAGCAAGTGTTTCTGTGATTGATAGCTCTCTTGCAGGCAATGAGCTGAATTGCTGGTAGCTTGGCAATGGGCGAGCTCAGCCTACTGAAGAGGTAGCATTTAATATTGCTAATTCTCCTCTTCTGATCGGCTTGCAGAAATCCTGCAGTGTGAAAAAGCAACTGCTATCTGCTTTCTAATCTCCAAATTGATTGTGTAAGTAGGGAATCAAAAAAAGCTGTCTATTCTTTGCGGTATGTTTGATATTCTTGTTATGTCCTGTTTATGGGCAGGGCAGTATGGCTGTTGTTTGCAGAAGAGAGGCTCTCTGTGTCTCCACCACCTCCAGAACTCTCCCCCTCTCTTCCTGGAAGCTGTTTGTCTCGTTATAGCATTCTTTATGAGCCACTGAAAAGCCTCGTGGTGCTGGGATTGGCAGTGCTGTGCTTCAGACCCAGCGCTGCTGAATGTTAGCATGTAAAGTAATGGTGGGAGGTGATGGGTGGGAAGGAGGGGTTCATCTGAACCCTGAACGAGGTAGCTCTATCTGTGCATCTGCAACAAAAAAATCAAGCCAAGGCTTGACCTTGCAGGTGATTAATATTGCTTGTGCTGGTACATTGAAACTGGGGTACCCAGAATGGTGAGGGAACACGAAAAACACAGGCTGCAGGCAAGCAGGAGAGACAAAGCTTCTGGATCATACAATCTAAATGACGTTAGGCTGCTTTGGAGAGCAGTGGCATCATCAAACCCCCTTCCTTTATTCCTCACAGCAATTTTGTGCTTGGCCACACAGTGCCCGAGAGCTTTTGTGTCAACTTTAAGAGAGAAAAATAACAAAGTACTGTGCCAAATTCATTATGACTTAAATAAATTTCACAATTAGTAATCAGGAGAAACTGCAACAGTAACTGGGCAAATGCAAATATTGCTAACTTGCTGCATGTGAGACAGCCCCAGGTATTTCCAAGAGTAGACAGATGGAATTGGAAAAAAACACAGAAAAATCTCCCAAGTAATTCATCCTCCACCCTTCATACCAAATTTTACTGCATGTTGCACTGAGCTCAGTGTTAGGACAGAGCATCAGACTTGTTTGGAGCAGGCTCTTTACACTGGGTCTTCGAAGGGAGGTGTACATTTGAGTGCTCAGTGGAAGAATACTAACTAATCCTCGACGCTACGGAGATGCTCGCGTGCATCTCTGTCCAGCCAAGTCACTCTTTCATCCTCTGGTGTAATCAAATTCCTTTTTCTGGAAGAAGAAAAGAGCCACTTCATAATAAGCAGAACCTATCATGGTCAGGAACTGCTCTGAAACAAGAAGACCCAGAAACCTTCTCATTCTTCTTATTGTTTCTTATTATTCATTTGTTCTCTTACATGGGGAGGACCAAGAGATGTCCTGTGCTTGGCAGCTTAGAATGGGGAGAAGAGTTTGCTTAGATGGCTGACCTGTTTGGTTTTGACCTTGTAAAGAAGATTTTATTTCTTTAACAGTGTTTGTTTTAAAGGATCAGGTGTAGCTTTGAAAATCCCTATATTTGAGTACCCACAAGTATAAAAAAAGTAGAAGAGAGAAAAGGTTTTAGCTCAAAAACCTTCCAGCTTATTCCTACCTCTTATTCTTTCTTTGTGACTCAAAATCTATGTCTTTTGGCATACAGAGCATGCTGTGTTTTTATACAAGTAGAAAAATAATGTCAATCAGTTGAATATTTTGAGTGCTGTAAGCTCAGAAGCGCGTGATAACCTAAGGAGGACAAGCTGCCAGTCCACTTAACCAGAAGGAATGGTGCTGGCTAACTCAAAGTTTGCAAAGGACTCCAGGAGATCTCCTTAAAACTCAAAGCATCTGTTGCAGCATTAGTGGTGTTTTATCAGTTAACATAAAAGGTGTTTGTCTGCAGCTTAGTGAAACCCAAACATTAAGATTATTGCACAGTTTATTGGCCTTTCCTGAGCTCTGAAACTTGAAATTCATCTGCCTCTAACCTTTCTCACCCAAGTCAGGTTCATACATAAGTAAAGAGCGAGCTGCAATGCAGGGAGCTGTTAAGGAATGAATTGACTTGCTTTCTTCTTTCCAAACCGATATTAAAATATATGAAGCACAATTGTCAAACTAAGAAATTGCAGGGAACGAATGGGCAGCCCGCTCCCTTGCAGTGCTCGTTTTTAATGCTCTTGGAAAGGGAAGACATTTGCTTGCCATCTACAAGCGAATAGAAACGGGGATGGGGTAGAGGGAAGGCACTGTCGCTGCCCAGCTGCTGTGCACATCTTGCAGATAATGCCAATCACCGGAGCCTGCTGGAGATGGTAGATGTTTTAGTAAACAGCTTGTAAATGAAAACACGGAGGAATTGCCTCTCCCCCCCTCCACCATATTTTATCCTTCCCCTTTTCTAAAAGATACTTGTCAGGCAACGCTGTGTTTGTCAGCCTCATAGCCCAGCATCTACGAGCAAAATATAAACCAAAATTGATTTGTACGTTCAAGGGTGAATTTTCACTCCAGTCCGCTGAGCTACAGCAGTGAAGCATGTCTATTTAATTTGCAACATAAAAAAAGGATAAGTGCCATGCCAGCTTTGTGAATGCTGTTGGTTCTACATGGGTAGCGAGGGCTAGAGGTGTCGTATAAACCAGGGCCCTGATCCTGGAATTCTGCATAGACGAGTACACTGCTACCTTCTAATAAAACTGAGTAAAGGTATGAAGTGCAAATGGAGGAAGTTTAACGTTGAAGGCATTGTTTGTGATATTGAATTTGTTTGTAATGTCGAAATCCTCATCGCATTAAAATCAATTAAGGATGAGGATGTGCAGGCTGGAAAATGGCTCAGCTGCTGTCAGCGGGCGTCAGATGAGGGCGTTCTCGGTCTCCAGACTGGACTGGGTAATTCCAGCTCTTCAGCCCCTTCCCTGGGACATGCAGATATGATAAAAGGTAGGCAGAAAACCTTTTTATTTGAAAAAGAAAACAAAATCATCCACAGAACGCATCCAATGTGTTCTTTTAGCCTCTTGCAGTGCACAAGCTTCAGTCCCAAAGGTGAGGTAGTTTAAAGAGCCCTGCTACACTCCCTCTTGTCTTCAACTGGGAAGGTTCGTTGTTTCAATGAAAAACCAGTTAGAATCCCCCAGTTATGGGAATCTTCAGGGTTCTGATGCAGAATGTGAAGGGAATATTGTCATCAGAACCCTGCATTAGGTTGGCCCCACGCTGCAAGACCTTCCTGTAGAAACTAGCTCCCTGTTTAGACTGAACTCTCTACCCTGGGCACTGCCTGCAGCGTCGTTGTTCTGAGTTACTCTGACGTTCAGCCACACAGAGAAGCCCGAGCATGGTTCTTCCATTGGCTGCAGCCCTGCTTCAGAGTAGAGTTCAAATCAGGAGGCCTGGAACATTGAAAGCCTGGATTTCAGCATGCAATTAAATTATTGCTGTTCACGAGCATCACTCACAGCTAAACTGTTTGCCTAGTGACAGAAAGGCTGATTGTCTGACTTTCTGAATTATATTCAAATAACATCGTCCCATTTCTTGAGGGACCCATTGGTGCACTTACAGGCTCTTTAGGGCTTTGGCTGAGCCTAATAAAAGACGATGGATTTGAACTGACATCTTACACAGTGAGGCTGGTGTTGTAGATGCCAAATTAAAACTAAACCCTTCTGTGCAAGAGTCATATAAAACATAGCTGAGAACAAATATTTTATAAGGAAATGGGAAGGACCAGAAAGTTACTTGTTAGGAATAAATTCTTCTACCTGTGTTTATAATGTGTTTTACAAGATTCTTCAGAAGGATGAAATCCACACAAGTCCCAGATTTCTTCCAGACCTCATTATGAGCTGTTATGAAAACATGATTGCAGTAGGATGGGAGGCAGGAGGTACGAGGGGAGGGAAGAACTGCAATGACTGGGAAAAGCGTGAAAAGATGGTGGAAATAACTATCAAACTTCCCCCTTTCTCTAAATAAAATTTGTTTGTTCAGACAAGAAAAAAATACATTCCTTAGTTCAGGCTGGGAAAGTTTGAAGCCTAAAATACTGCAGTGAAATGGAAGAGTTGTTTCACAGAGTAATAGTGGTTTCCTTATCATAATATAGTTTCTTTACTGTGAGAAGAAAGCAGATGTTTCTGTGATTAGTTTCTGTTGTCACATGTCAAAATTATACCAAATTCTATTTTTTTTTATATATTTCTTTTACCACTTTCATCAACATTTGACGTTAAGCTGTATGACCCCGTAGCAGACTTCAGGGGTTTGTTCTGTCAGTTCAGGTACGAAGGGAAGAACAAGCAGTGCTGTAAGCCATCCTTAAGTGTCTGCAAAATAAACATCCTGTGAGAATCTCAGAGAGGTGGCAGGCAGTAAAATCTGCTGGTCAGCCTGTAGCCAAGGTTCAAGCAAGACTAAGGCTGTCTTCCTCGCAGGCAGCACAGAGCCTTTCACAGCTTGCTTTCCTGAAATAATATCCCAATTAGAAAAGTGTCTGTGCTGCAGGGAAATATTCCCTTCATGGAGCACCCTACAGAGTGTCTCTGCCTGCTCAGAGTAATGAGGGAAACACAGGGAAAGGGCCATTTGAAATGTGTAATTTCTAATATCTTTGCGAAGCTGCTCTTAAAGCTGGAATAGGGCGAGCTAGAGGGCAATTGCTCAGCGAGTCAGTAAATAAGATTAATTAATAAAATATCGTATGGAAAATTCTGCATTGCAATTGCATTTGCAAAAGCTCTTAAATGTCTGCACTCTGTTATTAAATATTGGAGGAAAGAACTGGGGGATGGATCATATTTTGTCGGCTAGACTATCGTTTTGTGGGAATTCAGGTCAGATCCCATTGGATTCCTGAATAAATCTGGTACAAGAAGCCGTGCTGAACGCTTGGGAGCAATATCCACAGCAAAATCTATCTGATGAGCCTTAGGTTTCTTAATAGTTATGATTAAGTGAAGGATTGCTTCACTTAATCATAACTATTTTCTGTGAGCATTTTAATCATCTGCTAATCCTCATCTCTTCTTTCCCATTAGATAAATCCTCATCTCTTCTTTCCTATTAGATAATTAAACCAAGAGTGTTATTTTTCAGTGTTCCCTCAGAACCAGTGATCCTTATGAAAATGGGTAAGAATGTCTGTGAAATGTCAGAAATGGGATCCTTTCCTTTCAGGAATTGTTCTGTGTCCTTCATTTAACATTACTATGCCAGGCTATTTATGAAATACCTTCTTTCTTCATGGTATAAAACGGGCCAGTTTTGAAACTGCCTTGCTAGGGAATCTGTAGATAACACCAGTAAAATCATCTCTGCTTGTATGATTAATCTGCCTCATGGCTTCTGCAGTCACCAAAACCTGCTTGTGGTTTTTACCCTGACCACAGCTGAGATGCTGGAAAACCTCGGCCCCGTGGGCACACACGCGCTGCACGGTGCCGATAAAAGCGAATCGTCTTTTCATTTCTGCACATCCTTCAGCTCCAGGTGACATTGGCATGCGATCCAAGTTGTCTTGGATCAGATGCTGTAACTTCCCAAGGCATTAAGGACTACTAAATGTGATCCCTTGTTCTGCATCGCGGGGCTAAGGCGGCAAACAGCGAGAGGGCACAGGCTGAAATGTCTGAGCCACTGCTGGCGTTGGAGTGAGGCTCTCAGATCACTGAGGAACCATTACATTTCTTCCCTTTTAACTGTGTGGTTCTGGGCTCTTTGCTCTGTAGTAGCAGCAAGATGACAATCGAAGTCTGAATCCCTCTTCAGTGATTTATATGCAATACCAGTCTACTATTTCTCAATTATTTTTCTACTGCAACGACTCTTTCTTAAGAGAACTTTGCGGTACCAGCAGGAGTTAAGTTTTAATTCAGCATGCCAGTATTTCTGTACACTGTCACTCTCCTGCTAGCATTAATGCCCACTTACTGATGGTAGCAGCCAGCAATATCCAGGGTTTAAATCTGTAAATGAAACATTTCTGTACTACTGGAGAGTAGGAGGTGTGTAAGTAAAACAAAGCAATGAATTAAGCAGTACAAAACCCAGCAATTGTTTCCAGCATTAATGTGCAGTGTAGGAGACTCCCAAAGCATCTCAAGTGAAGCTCACCAGGGAAATTCTACCAAGCCTTGACTCCTTGAATATCGGAGAGATTATTTTGTGTAAGCCATCTGAAAAGTATTGTAACATAATTAGTTGTTCAGAGCTGTAGGAAGCTGCTTGCCAATTCTTCATGGATTTCATTTGTAATTTGCCTCAGGAGTGTGGAAGCTGCTTCAAAACCTGTTTAGAGAAAATTCTACAGAGGTAAGAAAACAAATATCCATGTAAGGTTAAGCAGCATTAGCAGGGTTAGATCCACTGTTCTTTGTCTAAAATGCAAACAAAATGAAGTTCACATCTATGGTGATCATTTGAAGACGACACTACCCATAGTCTCGAAGTGTCACGGTCTGACTGGACATTTAGTTTGTCACTACTTTGTAGTTTAGCTATTGATAGGTTTATCTAATTACATCCTTCTTAAGGGGCACTGAGAAAAGTTGCTTATTAAAATTCTATGTCCTTTTTAAACGCATGACTCATTAAAAGTGTAATCGTTCAAGGGGAACCGAAGCATTGGGAATTCTATTTATTTATACAGAGTGAACTCGAGCCTTCTGAAGCCAGGGGAAATTTTTCTATTCATCTCAATGACTTTTGCATCAGACCTGTAAGGTACAAGCCGAGGCAACTTCAAACCCTCTTAATTGTACAAGAGGATGTTTAATGGGTAGCAGTGCTTCTATTCGGCATAAAATATGCTACACATCAGCTTTGGCAAAATAACCTGCAGTTACCAAATAAACGCTGGAGTCAGTATTCTTCAAGGTGGAAAAGGGGTTTTGGAATATAGATAATATTGTAAGTTAATGCATTTGCATTCATAACTCTCCCACGTTTCAATATCTCTTCCTAAACTCTGTCCCAAAGGGAAACTGTGAAGTAGAGAGGTTACTGGAGTGGGTTTTGACTTTGATACTCTTTCTGATTCAAACTCTAGTTTTGCAAAAGTTCACCCATGATTTTCTGCGGAAGTTGAAATGATTTGTGTGGTCCCCACAACCACCATTCATTCCACCACTGTTCTGCTTGGACAGCTTGTTGGGCACAGAAACACCGTGTATGCTAGAACCCTGCCCTGGTCCCTGCTGGTAACAGCACCCAGCTGCCCTGCTCCCTTGGGCGAGAAAAACCTGAGACATTATCACAAAGGTTTTCGATATGAAATCCTGGCTCTGCTGGAGACAGCTGGACCTCTGCCTCAGAAGCACTGACTTTGGGAGGAAAACAGTGGAAGCAGTGAAACAAATTGACTTCAGGTTCCCGTTTCTCTTTGGGTATTATTATGTGCTCAGTTCATTTGCTTCCTCTCACCCGTAGGCAATTTTGAAAATCTTGGCCATTGTTTTTTCTTTCTGAGGCCCAAGATGTTATCCTGATTCTGTCACGTTTAGATCTCGCTATTTTTCATCCATTTTTCATATGGAGTGATATTTTAACTGACATCCTGAGTTATGCAATAATATATGTAAAATCTCCTTGGTGATACTTTGCAAAGGGGAAAAAATAAAGCTGTCGGGGAAGTGATCTTCAGAAATGCAGGCTTTCTCCTGGCTGACTTCCTTCACGCTATGTCCCAGTGCAAATCTTTTGTTACTCGAGAGTAAGAAGGCTTATTTCTATGGTATTCACAAATCCACAATTGAATCTGTTGTTTTGTCTTGTGATGCAGAGCAACACAAATGTTACAGTTAGTGGGGTGCCTTCCATTGGCCAAAAGGACCGTTAGGTCTGGTAGTGCATAAGGATTTTGAGATAAATTTTACCTCTGGGAAATCTCCAGGCTTTCATTATGTTTCTAGAGTAACTGTCCTCCCCTTTTGCTCATTTCTAGAGGGAAAGATAACACCTCTCTTTCATTAATGAGCCTTCTTTTATCTAAATTATTTAAATACAAGGCAAGGTCCCTGCTCATTCTCCTGCAATATAGGCAGTCCTATACTGAGATACTAAGGACACTTCTAAATGAGATTTAATAATATAGTAGGACATTTAGCATATATTAATTAAATATCAGCAGATGGTAAGGAGAGCCCTCGCTGAGAGTGAATAAGTAGAGAGAAATATAACTGCCATGTAATTAAGCCAAACTTGCTGAAAGAATGAAGGTGCAATTACTTTTTTATTAACACATTACGCTTGCATGCAATGCTGAGGAATTTAATTACTACCTAAGTTCAATTACGTTCAGCTCTGGAGATGGTTCAAGCAACAAAGTTCTGAATGTGAAGATCTGCAAAGTGTAAAGGTGTTTGGATCCATAGCTGCTTGCCACTGAAACTGCCTGAACAGCTGTGCTCCTAACAGTCCAATAGTGTCCACGTTGAGAAGAGGATTTGTCGAGCCCCGCTTTTCCATCCATCCTTTTTCCCTTCTCTGAAACTATGGCCTCTGGTAACCTCCACTGAAAGCCTCTTAGTCTAAGTGCCTGCTCATGATTCCATCTGAGTTTGTATGTGCTGTGTTATACTGGGCTCTGAGGTTCCTAATTTCCTGGCTAGCGGAGATGTATCCCCAGGGATCTGAGTGGTTGTATCAAAATAAACTCTAATCCTGAGGAGCTTTCAGGAAAAATGTCTGCATTTGCACATTATTCTAGGGGAAAACAGTATTTAGTTCCAGAGGCAGATCTGTTAACTTGTGTTGGTCGAGTCCCTGTTATATTCAACCTGACATAAAATGCCAAGAATTGGACAAGAGTGACATTTAAATGCATGGAATCGACAGACCTACCTCTAGGTGTGGGTTTGTTGGATTTTTTTTTTCTAAATAATAACATAAAGATATATTTGCCATCCAATTCTACTACCTCAAAGTACCTTGTTTGACATTTTACTGTGATGAGTGAACTTTTAACAAGGTCACTAGCTTTGAAAGATTTTCTCCTGGGATTGTGGAAAGCAGTTTATTCTAAATAGCCAGGAAAAGAGAAGAAAATGTAAATAAATAAAAACAACACTGTAGTAACTGTGAAAGGTTTAATTTGTAAAGAACATTAAGTGGAAGACTCAAAAAATCCATCCTTTCAAGAATAGAGCAGTCATTCAGCAAAATAAACCTACCCTCACCAGAATAACCAGAGTAACAGTGAAGCCCCTGCAGCTGTTTGAGATACAGGAGTTACTGCATCTGTGAAACCTCAAGTCCCACATTCAGTCCTGAATGGCTCGGTGCTAGAACAACTGAAAAACATGCACAAAAGAATTGCTGCTGAATCTGGGAGGTATCGGGGGAGTAAATTACAGGTTAGGCAAAAATTAGAATATGAATGGTCAAATTTATAGTTAAAAAGCAAATGTGTTTGTGAAGGTGAAGAGATAAAAGGTAGGAGCGGCTCCGATACCAGCACCTGATACTATGGACCTAAATGGTGCAGGAGGCTCACGAAGGGTGGCTTGTGCAGGAAAAGTACATGACATTATTTGCAGCTTGGCTTGAACGGCTCTGCAGTCCCAGCCCAGAAGACTTTTTTGGTCTGCCAGTCAATGTGGGACAGCATTCATTTATCCTGTGAACTCATTGACCCTGCCACCAGCATGGCTGAACTTGACAGGCTGAACTTGAACTCGATGGCAATAACATTTCCCAGAGTGTTAAGGCGTTTCACCAGTGTTGCCTGGGTGTTGCTGTGGTGTTTCTGTTTTCTTTTTTTCTCTTTGTGGAGTGATAAAAGGTTCAGGCCAGAGGCAGCATCTGCCTATTCCCATTTGCTAGATCAGCGTTTACCAGGAAACGGATGGATGCCGTGTCGTCCGCTGACATGGATTATCAGACTGGTAAAGGTCACAATGGATATCTGCAGGAGACTTAATGCAGTAAGATAATATGGAAAAAGCAGTTCCATTTCACTGGAGATTGAGGCTATACCTGCTGAAACCTCTGTATTTGGAAGCCAACAGGGTAATGAAGCAATTGCCGTTAATATTTCTCTTGTCATAATTCCGTCCACTACTACTTAATGAGTGTCACAATTATGTTTAGAGAAACAACCCTAAAACTTCCTCCCTCAGCTCCCGGGGATGGGGTGAACTCTGAGAACTGGACCCGTTAGTGTTTTTGTGGCTCGTTCAGCTGCACACATACTTGAAAATATCACTTCACTTCCTGAAAAAGAGCGGCGCGATGGAATGGTAACAGAACCCTGTGCTGCTGCATTTCACTGCTGCTGTCCTGGTGTTTGCCTCCTGTGCTAGTTGCCTTCACACAGCTAAATTTTACTCTTATTTAACAGGTGTTTTTCTAGCTAGTCTTCTGCAAGTATTCAGTGAAAGCTTTGTCCCTCTCACCTAAGATTCATTCAGCAGCTTTACAAACTCATCAACTGAATTATCGATATCATCTCAACCCCTTTTCTTTAGCTCTTCTCTCCCCTAAACCCCCCCGGTGCCAATGCTGAATCACATTTTCCAAGGAAAGATAGCGGTTTGGGTCTGGCTGCTCTTCTGTATTTTGTATCACAGGTGTGAAATTGGATGTCTGTGAGTTCTGCTCCATGAGGATCAAAGTCCTTTTATCCAGATGAGTGCACAAGGTTATGTGACAAACCCCTGAGCTGAGGACAGGCTGGGTTAAAACTAGACAGTGTGAGGGACTGAAATGTCCCAGCTCCAGCTAACCGTGGGAGAGAGTTCAGTAACTGGATAGTGGAACTGCTGGGAGTTCTAAATATTACCCCTGGGTTACCTATTTCACCCAGGGAGACTGCTGTGTGACAGAGAACAGTGCTTAACTCAACCCTTCTTTTTCCTAAAACCCTAAACTCTGAGAAGCTAATCCTGGAAACAGCCTCCTACCCTAGGAACGCTGTGGTCCAAAGCCATCAAGAGCTGGCTTTGCTTATTGATTTAGGGACAGATCAGAGGTGCATTTTGCATCTTTTTCTTCAGCCCATGTACACTGCAGTGCTCTGATCATTGGCTCTCTGCAGGGTGACACAAACCCCCGACTGCTGACATGTGCGTGGACCCTTTTTCCTGTAATTTCATCAGTGGATTAAAATGAAATCAAGGAATGACACCTGAATCTGCACGCCCTCTCTCCTGACTGTGCCTCTGCTTCTGTCCACCTCCTTTGACAAGTTCCTGACATACTTCACTGCTTCGAAGTCTCTCATTTCAGACTCCAGTGGAGGAGCCAGACTATTACTGAGAAATCAAGTGCTATAAAGGGAAAGGGAATGAAACAGAACAATGCTGTGTGTGCCCCTGTGCCTGCTCTCTGGCGGCAGACAATGCTGGGCACTTCACCAAGCGATAATAACGTCCCTGTTCCCAGCCAATGCCAAGCAGGCAGGTAAACCTCCTGATGTCACATCCTACAATTGGCTTCTCTTGCTGACTGCTGATGGCACTGAAGAAACGGGAGGATTTGAGTAGCAGGTCACAGTGACACAGAATCATCTGTTAACTTTGTGCTTTCTGCACTTTAGTCCCCGTAAGTCTAATGAATTTTTTTTTTTGGTCATTATAATTGTAATGTTTCACTGTAATACATGAGATAAGCTGCAGAGTTGGGAACAGATCCCTCAATAGCAGGATAAACACCTTGTTTATACGTTGGTAAGGGAAGACAGATTCTCCTGAATCTTTCTGGCAAGCAGCACGAAGTTTTTCAGCTACACTTACTTAGGAGAAACTTGTCCTTTTTTAACCTAATTTGCAACAGGCTAGATGAACTCAAACAAGGATACAACAGACTGATACAAAAATAGACTTAACACAAGTATAATCAAGTGGACAGCAGTGTGAGTTACATTTTAAAGGATGCTGTGAGTGGTTTTAGTGTATCTCCAGTGGTTCTGTGTATCCGCATTAATGCAGGCAGGGCTCAACCCTGACAGATTCTGACAGCAAAGAGTTGTGGTGTGGAGATCAAGTGAATGCTCTAGAGATAGTGCTTGAGACGTCTTTGTCAACTTATCATCAACATTAAGTGCAGACCACAGCAAATAGTTGTTTCAGCCTAATTGGTTGGATATCACATTAATTGCTCTATTATTAAATGATTATCAGTGAACACTGGAAGAAATTTTAATATATTTATTTCCTGCATATGGCACAGGAAACAAATCTCCTATTTAATGCACAAATATGTTGCACCTTATCTCGTTTCACAAGGGATTTGTTTAACTAAGACTCTGGCTGATATGAGCACTCTCTTAAATTGAAAAATTGCAATTCATTCCCCCACAACTTTGATACAAATCTTATCAGCATGAGGAAGTGACAAAAACATATCTCTTCTCCAAGACAGTGTAAGGATTAGCTGAACAGCAAAAAAAGGACTTAATTTTGTATCTCAGAAATGAAAATAATGGGCAAAAAGCTCTGTCCTTTGTTGAGAGCATGGGTGTATACATAGGGGTTGATGTTATACTTGGCTTTAGCCCTACTTATCAGCAAGGCTGCATCACCTTTTCATTGCTCCTCTGCCTCATGCTAGTGCAGTGGGTCTTCAGTATGGGAAATACGTGAAAGAAAAGGGACATTAGAGAAGCATCTCACTAGAACACTTGTGTCAGGCCAGCACTGCATGTTGTTAATAATGGTTACTTTAGCTCAGGTCTGGAGCCAAGATTTGTTGTCTTCAGATGCTCATTAAATCTTGGTGGTGGTGGTAGAATTTGTGATACTGCCTAAGAGTTTCTTTACTCAACAAAATGCCTGCAAACTCAGAACTGAAATGCATACAGAACCACACAGCTTACAGTAAGTACAAGCCAACTGAAATCAGAGATGAGATAAGAAGAAAACCAGATGATGCTCTAAAACTGTAACTGATTCACTGTTTTTAAGAGTCCCGGAGACAAAAGGATTCTTCTGAAATGGAACAGGAAGTTCCTGAATGAGAGATGTAGATTAGATGAAATGCCCAGGTTGCCACTGCGGATCTGTGCCTGATCTGGGATGTGAAACCAGCTCTTAATTTCACAGATCCATCGACAGTAGGAGTTGGTGCCTCTTCTGAGGAGATCACCCAGACATAAAGAGCTGGAAAAAGCCCTCTGCTGTTGATAACACACCAAGGAATTAACAGTGTAAGGAGTTAACAATGTAATAGTCCTTGTAGGGGTTGCAGTACTGTGGCCTTTCCTATAATGTTGCCTCCAATTAAAAGAGTTATCTGAAGCTCAGGACTTTGCAAAGCTCTGTGTGTGTATTTGCATTTCTATGCCTCAAGCTGATGGCACCAAATCCATCAATACAAAGTGGGTAAGAGTACCTTGAATGTGGAAGGGGCTGTATAAATCCAACTTCCATTCACCTTAACTTCTGTCTAGCAGCAAACACTCTCAAAGGGATGAGTATTTTATAAATGAAATGTACTAAATGTGTCTAGGGATGAGAGGAGTCTATAGCCACTAACCTTTAAGGGAGCTGGAAAAAAAAATTAACTCTGTGGAATCTCTTCCCTTAATCATTCATTTCTAAGCTAGTCAACCAGCCAGACAGAGCCTTCTGCATCTCTCAAAATATTTCTTGTAAAGGAAAAGGGACGCGCCTGGAAGATTTTATTTATATGGACCACAACAAAATGTTTTCCATTCACAATTTGCTTTTAGAAGATGGGATGAAGCAGGTGATGAACAGGAAGGCTGCAGAGTTGGTGTTTGCTGACTGGGTTGAATCATACTCCACGTGAAGCAGTGCAGTCCAGTGCTCCTAGGCAGCGAGCAAAGGCAAATACTCTGAGTCTTTCTTTGTTTTTTTCCTGCCTTACCATCAAGGTCAAGTGCTGGTGAGCACACTGAGAACACTGCAGTGTATCTCTGCTTGACCCCTTCTCCTTTCCAGCCCTGTAAAGGGGGTGGAACCTGGCGCTTTGAACATGTGGTTCCAACATCCTACTGGGCTCTTTAAAATAAACCGTTCAGTCTCTGGGTGAGGAGTTTGAGTGATACTAGCACCTCTCCCTCTCTCAGCATGTGAAGATAAGTTTATTAAAGACTCTCGGTATGCATATTTACTATTTTAACTCTAGGTATGCAATATTTACTATTTTACTGAGACTATGTAAACACCTTGGATAGAAAATGACACAGTCATGAAACAGGTCAAAACCTGTTACAGCTTAAAAAGTGACAGAGAAGTGTGAAGTGTAGTTAATTCACTACAGACAAGCCAGTCCTTTATCCTGTCTGTCCTTTTGCACCCCATCTCTTACATTTTCCTTTGAAATTCGAAGTTGCAACTGCCCTCCCACATGAACATTCCCAGTTCCCTATTTTCAGGTACAGGAGGCCTCTAAATAAACGTCACTTGTTCCTTGAAGCACTCACTCTAACAAGCCCCCACAGGGCCTCGGTGACCAGTATTTTCTACAGAGAAGAGATTGTGAAAAGCCCATAATGATATTTGCTCCCTGCGTGTGCATTTCTATCGAGCTAGAGGCACAGTCGTGCCCAATTAAGTCATGCCCAATTAAGCCCTTTTGCTGGTTTTCATCAGTTTGCTCTGGGCCTGTAGGTACTAATGGGTCAGTTATTAAAAGGGATCAATGAGTGGGATTTATGGTTTAGCTGCATGGAAACTTTGTTGAGTGATAACATGTAATGCTGTTTAATAATCAATGTGTGATGGCAAACTGCTTGGAAGTGCAAGACTCCAGGTTGGTTACAGAAAGTTCCATTTACCAGCTCTTGAAACTCACAGCAGCAAATCTTCTAAACAGGGAGCTCAGAATCTGTCAGCCAACATCTGAGACCTGTCAATCTGACACATGTTTGCATTGCATTTAGGTTTAAACTTAATTCCAGATAAAATGTATAACACTGCCTTCGGTGTCTTTTAGAAGAAATTAGTAAGGCCTCATGTCTTAATTACCTAAGATGCACTCTGACTGTATTGAGGGAAATTTATGCAAGATCTCGATTTCCCACTTAAAATTCCACAACTGCACTTACACTTGAGTGGGGTTATTCTCACAGAGTGGAGCTGCTTCAATTCATCCAAATCTGGATCGTTTTCCTCCCCTTTAAAGCAAGAGAAAAAATAACTCAATCAAAGTGACATTGTATTAATGGTGGATCATGGCAGCTAATAAATAGTCAATGCTTTACATGCCACATTTGGGTTTCTTCCTTCCATTTAAACAGCAGCACAATTTGACACTTGTGTGCGTTAAATCTTCTCTAGTAGACACTGTGAGCAATGAATTAAGTGTGAAATTCAGAACAGCGTTCTGGAGAGAAAAGGAGCTTGTCAAGCTCAGTCCTGACAAGTGCCTGGGTGAGGATCGTGGCAGTGTGCACGCTGAAGTTGTGCTGGGTGGCAAACTGCACGGGCCACCAAATTCGAGGACTACAACGGGAATGAACTTGCAATTTTTTTTTGCAAAACACCCTTCCAGTACAATAAGTATTATTTTTATCTTAATTACTACCATCTTTTGTTATTTAATAACCTGTGTGAAGAAGAACATTTCCTTTTAGCTCTATTAGTCTAAAAGGTATTTAATGTTTAATTCTGTCGTGCAAAATTCAGGCTTTACAACTGTAAAAATCCCAAAATGTTTTTACAAGTGGCCCAGACCTGGCAAAGACCTACCCATCTGTTTACTTGAATAATAATCAGCATTTATATTCCAATAGTGCCCTTTATCTTGCTTGGTCTTTACACAGAACCATCTGCTTCAAATTGACTGTCTTTCAGACTGAGCTCGCCAGGAGCCCTGACCTTGTAATCTCATCTATGCCTCTGACCTTGCGGAGCTTCTCTGATTGAAGGATTAGGGTCTGCCACATGCAAGGCAGCTTGTGAAAGCAGGGTTTAACATTGCAGGTTTGTAATTGGAGTCAGGGAAGTTTTTTCCTGAATATGACTTGAATTTCTGATTCATTTTGCAGAAAGAAAAAGCAAGAAATGGAAGGAGAGTTCACCTGCTCCACGTGTCGTCTTGTCTGAAAGCAGAAAGGTAAATCTCTGGCTGTTAGACTGGACTGTTTGTTCTACCTGCTGAGTTTTTTCTCTGTTTCCAAAGAGTAAACGCATTATACAAGGCTTAACAAAGCAAGTAAAAGTATTACTACACAAGGGAGTACTTCCAACAAGCTGGGTTCCAAGCCAGCAAGAACACTGCCCACCGAGGCATGCGTTCGATGGTAAATTAATTGTATTGTGAATTGCTTCCTATTTACTGTAAGGCTTTCAGTAGAGAGCTTTCTCGAGCTCATTTACTTTATCACAATAAAGTTAAAAGGAACATAATTTCTTCAGCCAAATCTACTTAGTCATCAAGCACCCCAGTTGCTTTGAAGTGTTCCTGCAGCCCTAACTAATAGAAGATACTCTCAGACTTCCCAGCGTGTGGCCTTGCCTTTCATGGGACCGCTCCCGAGGAAGTGGGAAGTGTGCAGAAAGCACGTGCAGAACGTGAATGCATTGAGCCTGCTTGGTCTGTCCAATTTGAGACTGCCTCTTCTGTCCCTTGATGCCTCTTTGCTCTAGCAGCATGAAGTACTAGCTTACTTCAGAGGATTTGAAATTATTTTCTTCTCCCCTGGCTCTTTTTCCTAACCCTAGATCCATGTCCATTTGCCCAGAGAGAAATGGAGAATTTTTCCTGCTTTTTACATACATTCAGAGACTGCCATTCTCAGAAGTTAGTCCAACATTTTAACAATGAACTCTGGTTTCTTCTTTGGTATTGAAGCTGCAAAAGTGAGAGACACAAAACTCCTCTGTTGTTACCTTAAGATCAAACCATGCAATCAGCCTGATTTTCACACAGTCACCATTTGACCCATAATCCTCACGTTCCGGTCCTGCTTTCAGCTGGAGATTGGACAAGGTGACCCCCAGAGGCCCCTCCCCAAGTACATTATTGCATCTGTGAGATGCAGAAACTAGGGATGTACATCGGACTGCAGTCTCTTGTATTGACCCGGTTGCAGTCATGCTTTAAATTAACAACAAATTCTCCTGTGTTTCTGGCATGTTTTCTTTGATGCATTATTCTCATATGTTATAGACCCTTATTTTTTTTTTTCTAGCACTGTTTGCAAACCCATAGAAAGCGATGCCTGAAAAAATAGACAATGGAAGAGAGATTATAAACTGCAATTGCGTGTAATTGCTGCCTTCTGAGTATTCATGGGGGAAAGAAAAGCCTTCCTCATTCTTTCAAATTGACATTCAGTGCATAAATGTTTGTAAATCTGTCTTTTTTCTTTTCTAATTTTTTTTTTTGTTGTTTGTCCTAATCACTCACTGAGCATGTTTGGAGGCTGTTGTGTGTATGGGAGCCAGGGCATGCAACAGTCAGAACCAGCTCAGAACCACTCCCATGGTAACACTGTGTCCTTCTGACTTGTGAACGAGGACAATGTCAAACATTTCACCCTGTTGGGCAGCTGGTTGCTTTCATTCTTTTCAAAACTCAGCCTTTGTTTTAGCAGTTTTCCCTTCTTCAGAACCTCATAGGCAGAATTGCCTATGGCTCAGTTCTGGCTTCTAAAACCCTGAGAAATGTGGCGTGGCTCGTTGTTACTACCCAAAATCTGACAAGAGTTCTAAATGAAGAACTCAAAACTGCCCTCCTTTGCCACTGGGGTTTTGAGGGTAGAAACAGCTATCATGTAGGTTCTCAGTCCTTCCCCAGCAAGCGAACGGAGTATATCTGAAGTGTTCTGCATTTTATACTGTGACCTCCCGTGTCACCCCTTGCACAGTGAATGTGTCAGATGGCAGGACAGGGACACAATCATCTTTAGGTGGTGTTGAAGACGTGAGGAACAGTAAATCTATTCTAAATATTTCAGGCTGCTGTTTCAAGTGGCCTGGCGTGGCAGAGGCCTTCCTTGCTATTGCCAAAATGAATCGCACGAGCCCTGGGTGATCTTGGTAAAGAAGGAATAGCTGTCAAACCGTAGCAAATAATCTTCCTTCCTGATAATCTGAAGACATTACAAAGCTTTCTAATGCCTTTGTCCCCTGAGTGTTCCTAGCATGTTTCTCAGGCTTCCTCTGGAATGTATTATGCTCCTCATAATTAGTTGCCTGTCTTCTGCTGGGAAGACAGAAAGCTAAGGAAGGAGGGGGGAGCCCTTGAGATGATGTCTGAGCAATAAGTTCCCAGTGTTTTATTGAGAATCCAGCGTTTCTGTTAAGTAATTTCCCCAAGCAACTGGGATTTACTCAGTGTTCCTAGTTATAATTAAATGATAAATCTTGGCACGGATGGCATCCAATACAGAGCAAGTCAGTTCTGCTGAAGTGGAGTAGGACCCAAGACACATCCAACCAGGAAAACAATCCAGCTTGGGAAGGCTGTGTACAGTCCGAGGCCAGACAAAGGCAGACGTCACTGCTCAGTAACGCAGGAGCTGTTTGGCAAGCACAGAGTGCCAGCCACATCCTGCAGTTCACAGCTTTCTGTGAAACCTCCTTACAAACGGGCTGAATTTTCCCTCCTGAGCCTGAGTTGTTCTTGCAGGGCTCTTTACTGTCGCTGCTCCTTGCGGGAAGAATCCGTGCTAAAAGCGTGTTGTTTACAGTGTGTTGATTAGTGAAGATAAATTACAGTGTTGTTATTTGCAGGTTTCCCTACCACCACATGTATCTGTCAGTGAGCCTTCATAAAATATTGCTGTTAAGAAGTTTACAAGAGCCTGGACCCAAAGAGCCCCTGCAGTTGGGTAGGGTGCCTGCTGCTCCGCACATCAGCACGTGCAGCTGCAGTCCAGTGTCCTCTGGTGCTCTGTCTGCTTCAGCCTTTAGGAAAGGCTAGGCTAGGCTTTAGACTAGACATTAGGCTAGACTAAAGCTGACCTCGTGAAGAGCAATCTCTGACTGACTCTGCAGTGGAGACTCCTGACTGGAATGTCCTTATTATGGCCGATATCTCTTTAATCATTAGTGAAAGCACCCTCATTCATTACGCATTCAAAGTAATCAGGAGGTTAAATCATAGAGAACAAACACCAGTAGCTAATGTACATGCAATATAAAACAGCAGAGGAAGTATCTCTTGTGGGCAGAGACTGGCAGGACTAGTAATTTTGTCAATTGTATCATTAATAAAATATATTTTATTCTATTTGATGCTGACTTTGGAAGGTTCCCGTATGATTATTACATTTTTAAGCATTGGATCTTTTTTTCTAAAGGCTTTTCTGGAGGCTAAATTGAGATCTAATACAAAATTCAAAGAGGTTCTGCTGAAATGCCATTAAAATTTTAACTTTATGTTCTTTCTGGGGTTTAAATGTTATAGAGGCAAAGCTGTACGAGCTAAAAGGAATTTAACTGTAAGATCCCCATGTTCTGTAATAGGTAGAGTGTCCATCCTGACCTTTGCTGGGTTATGTATTCTGAATATTTGGGGTTTTTTCTTAGTAAATGGTTGTGTAGCTTAAGGGGTTTTCAGCACTTGATCTCTTCAGGTGTTTTTCACTATGAAATTTCTGTCCTGTTACAATAAAATTAGATAGGATCTAATAGAGCCTATCTAATCCCATCTAATAGATAGATCTAAATCCATGATATGATGGCATTGCTCTGCAGGGCTTGCCTGTGCAGTTATGGCTGTGAACTGCTCCTGTCTGAAAGAGGCCAGGAAGGTGCTTAGACTGGATTGTGTTTGTCCAGGAGCCATTGCTTTCTTGTTCACTAACAACTTCCAGTAGTTGCTTATTGGTCCCTGACCACAGTCCATGGATAGACTGACCCAGAAGGGCTGCTCAGTGTGTTGGCCTGACCCATCCCCAGCTGGACCCCAAACAGATACCAGCTCACCTCTGCACCTTCTTTCAGCAGCAGGGATTCCTGGTGGTGGGTCTGCAGTGGAGCTGGAGCATCCTCTGACCCCATCACAACATCTAGTTGTGAGCAAATGATTCGTTTGGCAGAGCTAACAGGTAACAAGCTGAGTCATTCAGAACTCCCTCAAAAAAACAATTTTCCTGCTTTCTGTGAGCATTTACCTTTTAGCAAACGGAACTGTTGATGATATTTGAGAAACAAGTCCTTGGCTCATGACTGACTCTGTATGATGTGTAAATGTCTTCATGGGTTTATTGCATGTTACCTTCTACAACGGTTTTAACTTAACAGTCCAGAGGCATGAAACCCTGGGGAAAAAATGTATTTTGCAGGATGTTAAGCATTAGCAGGCTCATATAATGGTTTTAATATGGCACAGACACTCATGGCAATCCAAATGCCTGCTGATGTCAGAAGCATCTCCTGTGGTACTTTCGTTTTATACTATCCAAGAAAAAAAAAACTCCCAAGTTCTCATACCTCTCTGAAATTACTCCACACTGGTTTTAATTTTGATGATAGCTACTGAAAAATTTATGAATAAGCTTGTCTGCTATCAAAAGCTGCTTCATGGAACTTCACTGTATTGATGCTCTGTCGTGGTAGGGAAATATGTATCATCTCGTTTAGCTTTGGAGACTGTGTCTGCAGGAGATCTGGCACAGTTAATGACTCCAGGCAGGCAGCTCTAAGAAAGCACAGGCTGTATGATCGCTGCCATGAGCCCGAGTAGCAGTCCTACAAATCCTCTGTCTTCTGTCTCCATCCAAAACTCCGTAGTAGTCTGCCAAGACAGCTCAGGTCTGAGCGGGGAGGATGCCGCTAGGGCCCAGCACACAGTTATTATCAGTTATTATCAGTTATTATCAGTTATTATCAGTTATTACTTATATGATCATGGAGTCCTCGGGAGATCAGACCCTGGCAGCCACGGGAAAGGAGGCGACCCGTTCTGTGAGGGCTGTGAGTCTCTCTGGCAGAGACCTGCAGGTAGGCACAGAGCTCTCAGTGCCCGTGCTCTCTCACTCTGCTCTTGCTGTGCCTCAGCTTTGGTGCAGATGGATCTCTCTAGCGTGATCCTCTTCACACAGACACCTCTGAGAGCAGCCTGGCCGGGGACGCCGCTTTTGCTGGCGCTCCAGAGCGTTGCCGTTCCTAGAGTAAGCAGGCAATAGATTTGTTTTCACTGTATTATTTATAAACGGGAAGCAAACGTACCACAACAAAAGGCAGTGGGAAGCAGCGTAGTGCTTCTGTCACCAGCCGGCAGCTCCTCGCCAGGCAGACAGATCTGCTCCAGGAGCAGCTTTGGCCACAAGTCACCTGCACTTTACTGATGAAAGGTGTTTAGATAGCTTGTGTGAAGTCTCTCTGGTTTCATTTTACCCTTTTTAGGATGAAAAGGTCACATAAAAAAAGCACTTTATTACTGCCTTGATCGTGTGGTATTGTTTTAAATGGGGGGATTTATTCATGCCTGGTTTATTGGATGGGGGGATCCAGCACATCGGAAATCTCAGCTGACCTAAGTGTAGTGGAACGTGCAGACAGCAGCTGAAGGGTCGGCAAGGCTGTGTGGAGAGCTGTGCTTGGACTTTGTTTCTAGTTTTTTGTTTTCTCCAGTGTATTTACACCCTTAGGGAGTTTTTCTGTCAGAGGAATGGAATAGGAAAGTGATTTGTTCCTTTGAGAACAGCAGTTAGGAAAAAACCCTTTCTCTTTTAATGTTCCTGTTGATATTACCTTTAATAATTGTTCATGTGCTGGCCTGTATATATATATATATATATAGCCTATATGAGCCTACATATAGCTTATATAGCCACATATAGCCCATATGATCCATTCCCATCTAACTATGAAATTGGGGACCTACAACTGGACTGGGGAAAATTATGTAGCTAAATTCCAAAGTGGAACTCTGATTTCTTTTCCTCAGCCATTGCCCAAGCCCAGAGGTGAACACACCCTGAAGTATTCAATTTCAAGCTTTCCCAGCTGTCAAGCCAGGGCTCCAATGCTGGATTTACGATGCCATTTGTAAGCATTTTCCTGTGTCTGCAGCATCCTTCCTGCAATGGAGCGATTCTGGCCAGGGGACCTGAGCAACAATTTAGATTATTCTGAAGTAGCACTGTGGAAGGGCTCAAATACCTGGATAAATCTCCTGTGTGGCATATCTGTGCTGCAAAAGTATCAGTCAGCGGGAACAGAGGCAAGTAGGAGACTGAAAAAACCTTTACTTTCCTACTTTCCTCCCAGCCTCAGACTTTGCAGCTTGCAGTTCCCTTTTACTCTCTGTGCATTCAAGAGTAAAACATCTCTAGGCAGGATGCTGTAGGCTGCCCCTGGAGTCACAGCCCTGGGTTATTAACAGGAGATGCTTGGTACCCAGCTTGGTCCCTGTTTCCCTAGCTCAGAGTGCCTTAGATCTGCACCTAAAGGTCAGTAATGCGTGTTGCTGAGCTGGGCTGGCCCTCTGGAAAAGATTTTTGATCAGAGGCGCGGACCAGAAATGCTTTGAAAAGCATGAAGCCTCGAAAAGCTTGCTCACTCCTCATAAACACAGATTAAAGAGGTGGAAAGAGGCCAAAGGAAACAGCTACAGCAGTAAGCGTCGTAAGAGGAGGAAGGAAAGAAGAATGTGTAACGGGGGCATGATCCAGCTCCTAAGGAGACGCGGGCTCGAGGAATTGGGTGGTGGGTGAGGATTATCTTTGGCTGCTGGCTCTCTGCAGCAGCACTCCAGTGATCACAGTGAGAACAGTGACTTCGGTTCCCATGAGTGCACCCATACATTTGTTAGCAGTAATAGGAAGCAAGTAAATATCTGTGTGTACGTATATCCACGGCTTCCCTCTGACTCCATTTTGTAACACAAGCTGAATTTTCTCATCTTAGGCTTTCTCTTTATAGATTTTGTCCTCCTTGCTCTCACAACTGGTTCTTAAAAACCTGAACGCCTTTGCCTTGGCAGGGTTTAACATTCCCCAAAGGGTTATATGCATTCATGTGGAAAAGGGTAGAAACAGTTCCTTGCTATAGCAAGAATGACCCGAAGTGCACATCCTCACTCTGAAGCACAGTCCTTGATCCTCCGAGTGGCTACCCGTGTCAACAAGCTGTTATTATCAAAGTTTAATTGAATTATCTCTCCAAGGTAATGTGCAAGTGTATAGGGTTATTTTAATTCTTTTGTTTTCATTTCAATGGAATGGAACAGATGGAAATCAAATCTTTGTGGGAGAAAGGGAATGAAAGGGGAGGGCATTAGGGCATGTATAGAGTGAACTGGTCTTGCTCCTTTGGTTTTATGCCTCTTTCATTATCACTTCATGTAGCATCACATCTGCGTTCAGTGGAAAATTAAAACCTTTCTTGCACAAAATGCTCTGGTGCAAAAAATGGTATTAGATGAGCAAAGCACTGACTGCTGACGCTTCAGCACTGGAGATTTTGCTCTCTCTGTGTTACATTACACATTTCCTATATACGCAGATACAAAACCTGAAATTCCTGCTGGCTGGATCCCTAGGTTAGTTATTTCCTGCCCCTCTCCTTAATGTCATCCAACTGATTCACTTTGTCTTATCCTTCAACTCAAGCTAAATGGATTCTTGAGTTCTGAAGTTTTAGTTTATTAGAGAATTGTGATTTTCAGACCTCGGCAATACTTTTTTCTTGGCAATTCACCTCTTTCTCATGCAACCAAATCAGTAGTTTGGTGGCTAAGTGAAGAATTAGCATCCACTTTCCCTCTCATGATTATAATCTCCTGATTGTGGTTTATCAAAATGAGATGCTGAGCAATTAATGACAGCCTAGTCGCTATGTTACTGAATACTTGAAGGGAAATCTCAAGGCTCAGTTTGCATTTCTAGAGACTCCCAGGTAGAAACGGCCACCTGCTACTTTTCTTCCATTGAGATTCAGTAGAAAAGTGTGGCTTAAGAGAACAGTGACAAAACCATTCACGTGCCATCCATGTACACTGCTGGAAACAGGTGAATTTGCAGGTGGCTTGTACCAGTTAGGCTGCAATGACCACCGGGGTTTAGGTGTTTGCATTTGTGCCTAAAAAGATAAACGGTGTCTCTATTGGTCCTTCCAGCAAATACAGCAATATTTATCCAGGAAGAAATGTGAACTGTAATGAACTCAAGATGTGATCTGGCTTAATCTCAGATTTTATACTGAATAACTGAAATCCTGTTCAGCCAATCCTTTGCATCTGTGACTGTCAACTTGTATGAAAAGTGCTACTAATTCTACATGAAATGCAAACCTTTGGAAAGCTGAATTGATGAGCGCCGGGGGAGTTACTCCTGATTTGCATTAGCCTAACGTAGATGACAGTTTTCCATTGTCTGAATTTGCTGGTATTTTTCATGGTTAGTTTTGCACTGGAATAGGAACCGAGTGTCCAGCTCCACGGAACTCAGTGGAGCCTCCTCTGATCTGTGCTGACATCAGTACTGTGCTCACCACATGCCTGTGTTTAACCCTGCTTAGTGTCTGTGCTCTCTTAACTTACCAGAAAAGCTACGTCTAGTGAAGGCCTCACTGTTTCATTTAAGAGTCTTAAATGAAACACATGGCACTTGCTGGGAGTGTGAATGAGCAGGGCACACGTCCTCTCCTGCGTGGTGAGAGTGCCAGAATGCGAGGCTATTTTGGGAGGAGGTAACAGACAGAATTCCTGTGGTCTCTGACAGAAATCAGTCTGGGATTTTCGTGGGGTTTATTCTGTGGACGAGGATAAGGGTCCCTTCCAGCTATTCCTGTTACAAGATGTCTCAGCAGTCACTAGATGGATTTCGTGAGAATTGGATGTTATCCTCCTTCACTAAAGAGCCAACTGGTGCTGAGAGCCTGAGCGAGCTGCTGAATTTCCCTCCAGAGAGGCTTTCATTTAAACTGGTGGATAAAACTGATACTTCTTCAGAACATCTGTTCCTGCTCTAAACTCTTGATGGTGGTGGTAACAACATCAAGTGCAACTGTCCAGTTTTTTCTCACCCGTTTTCTGAATCTTGGCTATTGATGCTGTTTAGCATTGTTAATTGGTCTCTCTGCTTTTCTTCTCCCTTTTGTGGGCTTGCCTTTTTAGACATAATTAGACTTTGTTTATGCAGATATTTTGTAAGCAGCTGTGTCAGTCGTTTTGGTAAGCTGAAGATTTCATGTCATGGTGGGTTTCTAACGTTCATTACGCTCTTAAACCAGACAGACCAAAAGAAGAAAGCATAAAAGGCTATTAGAAGACAGTCAACATCCATGTCTAGGTAAAGAAAAGGTACGATAAGAATCAGAAGCCTCCAAGGACTAATATGCAGCATTTCTCCTGAGTTACTGCCAGGAAGTTCATTTATAAATGTATTACACAAAATGTGCCCTTGATGGCATCTAAGTTGTAATCATTGGTCACAATGAAAACCGATGTTTTATTTCTGCTCCTTGTCTTCTGTTCCACAGCCATCTTTTCACCATGACAGTGCTCTGCCTCTCACACATGTAAGTTCTTAGCTTCCTGAATAAACTCAGAGATCATTTGAGGAATTTTATATTTAAAAGAATCCAGAAGCTACAGGGAGGGTGCACAGGGATGTGATACCGAAGCCTCGTTAAAAAAATTGGTTTCAGTTTTTTGGGTGTGTGCAAATGCACAAGAGAAAATACCTTGTTATAACTACAGTGACATTTTATTTTGAGGGAGACAAAAAAATTCTCTTTCCTTGGGTTTTTGATAGATGGCTTTTCAGCCAGACAAGATATGAAAAGGTTCTAAAAACGTACAGCTGTCATCCCCCCCATTCCACAGCGTCAGCGCCAGCAGCACTGACAGCCCTGCTGGAGAAGGCCTCTGGCGTTTCTGATACTGTTGATTTGACTCTGAACAAACTGATGGAGGGATAGAGACAGAGACAAAGGAGTCAGCAGAGCATCTGGATTAGGGTTTCCAGAGATTGTGGTTTTGGTTAGACAAATTAGAGTGCTTGTAAATAAGCCTGCTGTAGGATTCTGCTGCGTAAAGATGGCAGATCCACTGCTGCCTGCGTCTGTTCGGTCCCCTGACCCCGTGGCCAGTCAGTGGGAATCAGCAGCCAAGGGTACTGCTTTGTTTTCCCAAGATTTGCTACAATCAGGTCGAACAGAAACATTCTTTGATGCAGTTGCTGCGTCCTTGTGTTCCCGTTGGGAAATGATGGGGGGTCATTCATTCACTTTTTGAAATCTTACCACTTGTACGTTTAGTTTTGGGATACGTTTCCCCACCTAACTTATGACTGTCCTGAAAAGGTGAAATCAAAAGGTGAAATCAAGCCTTTTTAAAGAAAACCACTGTCTGATCCAGAGTCCTTGGTTGGTGGAACCCTTATTGTGCCTTCTCTTGGCAGGCAGAGCTTTTTAAAATCTGAAGGAAATCCTCATTGTTGTAAAACTGCGTTCAGGTAGGGTTCCTGTCAGCAGCCAGCGTGACATACTGGATGTGCTTATCTAAATGATTCTGATATGTAATATTAAAGGTATTGTAGCTAAACAAGAGCACTTACAGTCACATAAAACCGTGTTAAAACGCCTATGGGCCGTCACATTGCTTGGCCTAAACAACTGTCAAGGCAATAGCAAGTTTCCTTTGTTTTCCAGTTATTCTCCAGTAGCTCCCCAGGATGCTGTGAACCGTCTGGTGCTCACCTTTCCTGCAGAAAGGAGCCGGGAGGAATGCACAGTGAGCTCAGTCCAGGGTAGCAACTCCTCTGCTCCTCTCTGCAAACCCGGCTGCCATCAGGCGTGGCCAGAAACATTGCCAAGCCAGTCCTTCTGAATTTGAGGACTGCTCGTTGCAACGGGAAGAATTTATTGGCCATTTAGCAGCTGTGTGTAGTGCACTCGAAGGATGAATAAACAGTAATGAATTGGAGCAGCTTACGCTTTATTTATTTATTTTTGATGGCGGAATTGGTGAGCAGGTCTGGATGAGCTGCGCCGCTGCCAGTCCTTGCGGCGGGTGGGTAACGGTCTCCTCGGCTTGCCACGGCTTCTGCAGTGCTCTGCCCATCTGCACCTCACCTGGGGGGCTCCGTGCTGCGGGCTCAGAACCACTCTGCTAGCTTTGGCAGGGGGAAGGGGTAAAGACATGGTGTTTTCAGAGTGAAGCTGGCAGATTGTCATTGTTGCTGAGCTTCTTGTTTTACTGCTGTCTTGTGCTAGTGACACGATGTTCCACGGCTAGGAAATGCCAGCTCCACGGATGAGCCATCCAAGGATAACATCAGCTTTCTAAACAGGATGAGATCCTGGATGGAAGGAGGAACCACCTGCCTGTGAATCTATCCTGGAGTCAGATGGTTCAAGAGTTAGAGGGAGAAAATATCTCCCTGCCTTTCTTTCCCTCTCTGTTAACTGTTTATTTCCATCTTTTACAATACAGTTCTCTCTATCACCTTATTCCTGACACACGTGTAAATCCTTACCTGACTTAGCTCTCTAAACCAGGTGCACAGCTGCCAACAGCAACAGCAAAACCAGATGGTCTAAGTTGCTGAGGTCCCCTGGTGCTTCTGGGGAGAGGAGATACTAGGCTGAATATCCTGGCTAATTACACTGTGTGCAGTTGCATTTTACCTGTCTGTGGTTTCCCTTGCTTTTCTTTGAGGAACCTGTGTATTTTTTTGAAGCTTCTAAATTAAAGGTGACTTTTTGTGTTTTTAGAGCAGAGCAGAGATTCTCACCTTTCCATAGCAGTTCAAGGTTAATAGGCAGAAATGCTTGATGCTTGGGTAGCTGTTATGCTTTTGTTGAAGATTTTGACAAAAAATGTGTGTTTGAGGCTGGTTGAAATGTAGAAGTGTTTCTCTGTTGGAGATTCAGTTCCAATATTTGTATTAAATAAAATTAGATATTATTTAGGGGCAGCCTAAGAGAAAATTAGAAAATACACTTTCCTTGGCTTGTTCCTGTTTTCTCTACAATACTAATTTATGGGAGAAGTCAAAAGAAACAAAATATTACTGCAAGAAATCACTGGAACCAACATTTAAGTTGTAAAGTTGCAATGGAATCTGAAACATCCACGCTTTTTTTTTTGATGCAGCTGGTAGTGGTCACAGGCAACCAGGTACCAGAGTCTTTCCAGGCACTTAGTAAGTTCTGTCTGTCTGTGAACTTGCCCCACCCTGCAAATTGTATTACACTTATTTTGAGACTATTTGGAAATGGAGAGTGTCTGCAAAATACAAGTGTTGCAAGTTAATCTGAATACTTTGTTATTTTATTTTTTCTATCTTCCCTACCTGACCGCTAAGACCAAAATGTTGATATATTAGTGACGGGACGTAGGATGCCAAAATGAACATGGGACTGGAAGCCAAATATTGTAGGAAAAATACACATGTGGAAGGATAATGTTCCCGACTGGAAAGCAGATACTGGAAAGGCTGCACTGGTTAGATCACGTAGAATTAAAGGTTAAATCGGTCAAGTAGCATCATATATCAGGGAATGGAAAGATACCAGGGCCAAGACACTGTGAACAAAAAATCTATCTAGATCAAAATCAATTCCAGGGAGAATGGCAAACAATTTAAGTAAGATAGAACCACAAGACTCCTACGGCCCCTCGCAAGCTTATTTTAGCAATGACCGCATCTCTGCATCCAGAACTGGGTCATTGTAATAGATTTTTGCTTCTCAGATAGGGTGTAGAGAACAACTGGTACCACAGCTACTGCGTACAGCTCTTCCTGGGTTACATTCAAAAGCAGCCTTTCCCAGCTCCTCGTGGCATCTCCAGGAGGCAGACAATGTTGTTTTTTCATCAGGCACTCACAGGAGCTTGAAGCACTTCTCACAATCCAGATTGTATGGGTTCAATTAGGACCCCTTGCTGCCTCAGCTATAAGGTTTGTCGAGGCCAGCCGCCAGACAGCAGCAACACTTTCAGGATTTCTTAGTTTGAAGCTGTTTCCTATTTCCACAAGCTTCAAAAAGCGCCAAGAAAACCCGAGAGCCTGAGCAGGAGACCCAGCAGAGAGCAGAGCTGCAAGGATTCCCCTTCCCACTCATGCCCAGGTGATGTCAGAGCTGCGCTCCAGGGCTGTAACCAAACCCGCAGGAGCTCGGGTCTGCGAGGACCTCCAGATGTTGCTTGGGATGCTCAGCCCCCTTGGTCCTTTGGCTGAAGGCATCACTGCGCATCTCCCCGCTCGCCATCGACAGGTGGAGCTGGTACCGCGCGGATCGACTGGGATCCGCTCCGCGCTGCAGCCGCAGCAGAGTGAGATGTGACAGCATCAAATGGAATCAGCACCCCTTCTGAATTGGGTCTATGTTTGTCATCCTATCACAATACATATGGATGAGGAAGATAAGGGTATTTTTCTAAAGACCGGTTCATTAAGTTCTGATGAATTCATATAATATACCTGCTCCTGTTCTTTAGTTTATCACGAATATCCTTTTCATCAGCTGCCAACTCCCTGTAGTGACTTTTCTTTCATGAATTTTTTTGAGATAAAACAATGTATTTTAAAGAAGCTACTGATGCCTTGAATCTAACATTTGACCAGGAAACTGTGTTCTCTCTTCCAACTTCAGTTGGAAAGCAGATAAGTGTGAAACTTATTTGGGGTCTGAATTTATTCCTCTTAGTAGCCTTTCTCACTAACTGAACTGCTATTCCTAGCCCATAGAATTCCCCTGAATTTAGCAGGAGGGGCTGCATTCCCAGAAGAGGAGAGGTTGCTCCTTTATGGCAGATGAGCAGAGGTGGGATACGCGCAGACGGCGGCTGCCGAGCTGTCTGGAGGGTGCCCAGGTGCTGCCGCAGTGAAGTGGAGGCAGCTGCCTGTGGGAAGGCACCCGGGGCGGTGGAATCCTCCCTTCTCCAGGGGCTGGAGCTGGGAGTTCCTACGTGGGGCTGGTGAATGGCAACGGATGGAGCCAGAGCACTCCAGCTGTTTGCGAGCAGCTGCACGGGCCCCAGATAACTCCACTCCAGCCCGCTTTGTAATACCGCTCCCAGCGTACTTCCAGCTCTTTGTTCGGGTTGCTCACTAGAGGAGGAGAGTTAATTATCTGAATAACGTGGTAGGGCTGCTCTTGGTACTCGTGTAGTAACAGAGTAATTAAAAACCAGAAAGATGCTCAGGGTGCACTTTTTCTGAGGGTTTTTTTTTCTGATTCAGAACTTGTCTGTTAGTAGCTGCGGAGTCGGGGAAGCCGAGTGTGGCTTTCTGCAACAGGACAGGCAGAGCAGCTTGCTCTGCTGCATCAGCTCTGTGCTTGCTTGGAAGAACAGAAATCTGGCCCGTGCATGTGTGGGTTTAGTTACCTGAAAATGAAGGGTTGGGTTTGGTGTCTGTAACACCAAGAAAACGGGGAGAATCCAGGGCTGAGACACAGCTCTGCCCCATCGGCAGCTCCCGAATGTTTGAAAGCAGGATCCACATCAAGGGGCTGGCACCTTGTTGGAGTCAGAGAGGTGAGAGAAAGTAGTCAAGGCAAAGAAACTGTGGTGTGGCAGTTCCTTCCCACTGCTCTTGTTCCACAGGAGACTGTTAATCCTTAAAGGTAAGAGAGATGTTGTGATGCTTTCCTCCTCGTGTCCCAAAAAAGTAATGGCTGTGTTTAGAAAAGCAGATGTAGTCACTTTGGGTTTTAATGAGACTTTTGAAAATATACTGAAGAACTTATCATCTCCCAGGAGTTAATTGATATTAAAGTTGGAATGTCTCCTACTAATAAATTGCAGGAAAGGAACAAAACTTGGTGCAGTGAACCAGGAGGCAGCAACTCCTCTTCCTCTGCTCTAGCTTTCAGCACAGAGCAGTGACTACATGCTGCAGGTGTGACCCCGGAGAGAGAAGGGATTTCACTGGAGCGTGGTTTTCCTTCTATCCTCCCACAGCGATCTAACCGAGTTTGTTTTAATAACACGCCTTTTGTTCTGGCAGATAATCATGGGCAGGCTCAGATAGTATCACAAATTTGCTCCTTTCTGATAATAGGATCTTATCAGGGCTTCGGCAGCATGGAGGGGTTTACAGGATATGGCTTTAATTAAAATGACAATACGGGACAGCCAGGGTTAGATTCGGAGTCTGGCATCTCTGTAACATCAGCCTGGGAAGGGACAGGGTAATAAATGTCTTTCATCTGGGAGGAGAGAGAGGCAGAGAACTGTTTTGCTGACATATTAATCATCTGTTGGCTGGAGTTACTGCGCTTGAAAGTTCTGAGGTAAGCTGTCTGTGAAGGCAGACAGAAACTGCAGCCTCTGCCCGTGGAGCCCCAGATGGGCTAGGACTGAAGTGGCAGGGTTTGCGCCTTTCTTTTCTGACAGTGACAGCAACCTCAGGTCTCGGGGGGGCGGGATACAAGATTATGGGAGTTCCCTGCAGGTCTCTGGCTCGTTCTTGGTAGGGGTACGATATCCACTGTGTTTGGGCTGTGTAACAGGTGACCTGGCTGAGGGCTGTGCGTGCTGTCACAAAAGAAGCAGCTGCTGTAAGCAGTGTTTCTGAGGTAGTGGGCTGGTTTGGAAAACACAAACAGTATCCTCTACTCACAGCTCATTAACTTTGAAATTCAGAAAGTATAAAAGACTAAATTTGCCTAGCTCTGGGGGAGACATGTTCTGTGCACTATGGAGTGCATCCTGCACAAGGAAATTTATGACTTGAAGCTGGTTATTCAGTACGTTACCCGAGGTTTGTGCTGGTCCGGACTGCTTAAGTAGATGAGAAGCTTTTGGCAGGTCTTTGAACACGCTCGTCTGTGCCCCATGCAGAGTCAAAGCTCCCACTTCTTTCAAGTTCACATATCAGAATTCACCAATCGATAGCAACCCCCAGCCCACCGAGGGTTCCTTATCTTTGTGCTACTTAATGCTTGCTGCTAGAGAAAGGAGGCAAGGGCTGTCGAGTCCTGCCTTATCTGCAGCAAAAGGCTGACTATCAAAAAATCTGCAATATAGAGAGAACCTCACCTCCTCTCCCCATCAGCCAGCTCGAGGACTCCGCAGTCCTTGTTCCTACTCCCCGCTTCAGTTCCAGGTAGACACGGCCTCTTCTCCCTCACCCTCTATCAAAAATCAATAGCAGACCATGTTACCACGTTACAGAACTTCCCGAAACAGCAATAATGTTGAGAGCTGAGGAAAGAAGAGAACATTTTTCAATAACAGTTCCCCTCCGGCACAAGTTGGTCCATTGTCACCACAGCTTTGTGATGAGGAAGGGGCCCCAGAAGGTCTAGGGGACAGCGTGTTTATGCAGGGCTTGATGGTAAAACTGATTTTCAGAGTTGCTAACTAGGTGTAGTCTCTGACTTTGGGAAGTTTTCAGTCTTTGAAGGCACAACTGTGACACAGCAACACATCAAAGCAGGATCTACCTCTAAGCAAGTTGACGTGCTGAAGGTTTTCGAGTGCTAAGCATCTTCTAAATTGGAATTTCATTCTCTTAACACCATAACACAATCAAGGCTAGTTATGTGATGTCCTAAATAACAAGAGCTGACAGTGGATGAAAAGACACCAGAAATCAGCTGACTTAAGGGAAAAGAATTAGTTTTACTCAGCAAGGCTGAAGTTAATATTTTTGAATCATTGGATTGCCTCATAGAAACCTCAAAAGAGAAGGATTTTTTCTTATTAATCTTAATGCTTTTTCTTGCTTTGTTTTATTCCTGTGTGTGTTTTGTAGCTCTTTAAAGCTAAATGAAAGTACTTTATATCCTGTCATTATTGGCTCTGGAATCAGAGGTTAAAGAAAATCACTCAGTGTAGTTCTTTTCATGAGTTGATAGGGGTTCTTCCCTTGCTGAATATCGTGTTCTAAAAGCCTGATGTGATGTTCTGCTTTGTTGATGTAACACACAATCATGTGATTAGTGTTAACATTTTTGCGTATCGGGGTCACGTCACTCACAGTGCAGGTTGTAGTGACACAGCACTGGAAGAACTGGGTTTATGTCTTACTCTGCAGAACTCTGGGATTTATTCAGGTATATCTGTGTGTGAATTTAACTGCATGTGAAATGCAAACTTCCCATCAGAAAGCGTCCGTGCGCTGATCCAGAGAGCACAAACAGTGCTGTGAACTCTGAGGCACTGTGCACTTTCCGTTACCGTGAGAACTTTATTGCAAGTTGCAGCGTGGCTTCTAATCGAAGTGCAGCCTCCTGGTAGCACTTGGCTGGAGTCACATTCCCAGCTAAAAATACAGTCCCTGCCTTAGAAACGTGACGTGTCTTTTTGTCTTAGTTCATTGCAACTACCCTTTAAATAATCGGCAATTACTGTCCTTTAACCTTCAGTTCTAACTTGAGACAGCAGTTATTTAATATTATTTCATCTTAAGTGTTGGGGAAAGTAAAAATCTGTATTTCAAAGCAATTTACTTTTAAGTTTTTATCATATGATGTCTCCTTCTAATAACTTCATAATTATTGTTACCTGGTCTGTCATCTTCTGCCTCAACTTCTCACAAATCTTCTTTATAGCACGATCAAGGAATTGTCTACTTCAGCTCCTTCTGCACGGAGGCATAAAGAAAACTGAAGGCATGAAGTGCCCTGGCTGCAGGCTGAAGGCAAAACTCCACGGTAAGTGCTGGACTTCTCAAAACGACGTACCTCAGCGTGTGCTCTGGGTTTTGGTCTCTTACGTCTTTTGCAATGAATATTCTGGGTTTTTTTGCAATGACAAATACCTGAAACGTGGGAGAAAAGGGTCCAAATCATACCAAAGGTGAGTTTCAGGCAATGCTTGCTTCCTGTGCAGAGGTGAATTGTGCCCAAAGAAATCACAAAATGCGCATGCTTTAAACACTGCAAATACAGCGTAAGCAGATTTCCTCCCTTGTCTGTCTGCCCACCCTTGAATATGGGGATGTGTTTTCATTTACTAAAGCAGATGTAATTGTCACTTCTTAAGATACCTTCAAGATTAGAGAAAAAAAATTTCTGGTTTTAGTAAGTTTTCTTGGTAAAGCACCAACAGATGAAGTCAGGTCTGCATAAGGAAGGAGGAAAAACCCTGCATTCCTCTTTACTTCTTTCGCTTCAGAGCTCAGTAAGTTTTCCCTGGAGCCGCAGAAAATTCTATTTCATCTTTCATAGAAGGCCACTTCCGCTAAGCTACTGACTTCATGGTCTCTCGTGTGATTACTTATGACAGAGTTCATTGTATTTTGTTTGAGAACATAATTAAGTCTTTAGTACATGGCAGCACGAGTGGCTGGTCCATGTTCGGTGCTTGCTGCTTCCCTCTACTGCCTGGAACCAGAACTGCTCGGCTCTCTTCCATCCCTCTCCTCTCGCAGAGGCACCGGACACGGCATTGCAGCCCGCAGCTTGCTGTCAGTCTGCACCTGCTGCCTAAAGGATTGAGAGTAAATTTCCCTTTATTACAGAGCTTCTTGTTCTGCTGTGCATTTAAAAGCTGGATAAAAAATACGATTCTAAGAGAAAGCACTGGATCTGACACAGAGGTGATTGACGAGGGTGTGCCTGATATCAGAGCATATGCTCGCTTGCGGAATGGGAAAAGCTCCTACCTGAACGGCTTTTCTCGTGGGAATTGCCTCGGCATCCCGGGCCTGGTTGCAATGGTTGTACAGATTCCACCTCTCTCTGCACAGCTGCACCACTGGCTTGGCTGTAGAAGTTCCTCACGAGCCTGTTGTCAGTGTTACAGCAGCACTCGTTCCCTTCCCAGTGGTTATAGGCATCCTTTGGTGCGCTCTTCTGGTATTACAGTCACCTGGGGGATGCTTTGTGGGTGTCCTTAATTAACACCTTTGAGATTGAGTTGGTATTTTTTCTTCAAAATCCCCAAGGAGTTGAAGTGAGTGGACAGCCAATGGATCTGCTGCTGTCTTGGACACGCGCTGCGTTAAGAGTCACTCACCTTGCTTCTCCATCTCTGTGTTTGTGACTGGTGAGTTGGAAGAGAGCAAAAATCTTCCTGGCAAGAGCCCTGTGTACCATGGCAGGTCCTGGCTGGCTCCATGGCAGGATGTGCCACAGGGTGATTGTCTCTCTGCTCCAGTGGCCTCTGCCTGGGAATGATTTATCAGGTTTTGCACTTTCCTGCTGCAGTGCCCCAGGGTCCCCAGGCTCCAGGGCAGTGGCCCTAGCTGCAGAAACAAGCATGCTCAGCTGACAGAGCAGGCTGCAGGCAATGGCAAGAGGTCACCCTGCTGGCTTTGTGAGAATGGGGGGAGCTGCCAGTAATTGGGTTCTTTGCCTTCTAATCCCATTAAACAGAGAGAACAGCTTATCTTGCTGTTTGGGACTTGATTGATACCTGTTAATGGGAGCTTTTCAGAAAATGGTGTCGCTTGCACTGAAGAGGGCTTCTATTGTTTCTCTGCATTGTAGCTGAAATAATGTTTTAATAGTTAAGGAACTACTCGACTACTTGTTGTCTTTCACACCTGAGATCATCAAACAGTTGCATTTCCTGATGTGTGACTAATTATGAATAATTCAGAACTGCAGTTGCTAGGTGGGTGCCCTCTGCTTTTGAGCTGGAGTTTAAAATGAAAATAATAAAGCAAAGAGTTCACTTCCTCCTTTTCCTCTTGTTACTGAAAAGTCATTAGCATGGGGCCATTTCAGGGGCTCAGTTGGGTAACTTAATATGATGCCTGTATATTTTCAGTCCTGACAGAATTGTATTTCATTAGGATAAAAATAATCTCCCATTTCTCATGACTCGCTGCGAGGCATCAGTGCAGTGGTTAGCAAAAAGGGGAGACAGGAACCATGTGCGATTAGTCCAGTCCACTCAGCAAATCAAAGCAGGGTGAAGTGTCCCTAATCAAGCCAAACATGTTTGCAATTTAAATAACTGGTGCCTGCTTCAGCATCTTTCCCCATCCTCAGGCTTGCAGGAAGCATGTGGCAACAGCCAGACTAAAACTCAGATTGTCTCATTAACCCCAGTGCGGAATATTAACCTCTTCTCTTGCTGGTTAAGTGATGTTCTTTCTTTGCCAGGTTCCATGCAAAGGTTTTCAGGTTGGGTTTGAGGTTGGTTTTTGTTTGATTGGGGTTTTTTTTTTTGTTGTTTGTTTTTCTTGTGAGAGGATTCCTTTCCACGTTTCTGTTGCCTTATGGCCTGTGATTCTGTCCATCTGGGCTGTAGTCGTGCACAGTCACTGAGATCTCTCAGCCTTCTCTGGTTAATTGCCAGGGGAAGGTCTCAGTGAATCTGCTCCTCAGTGTCGTGTAAGTCTGGATGACAAAAGGTGACAATAACTTCCCACTTGATGAGAAGGTTCCGGACTTGTTCAGTAATAGCTTTTTGAGAACAACAGTCCCTCTGACTGCGACCGAAATAGCCAGACGTGTCACTCACTCCTTTCTGTGCTGGCAGAACAGAAACAGACTTGCCCAGTGTTTCTTGTCCCCTGCCCTCTGACGATGCTCTTGCTCGCAGACAGTAGCATCCCTGCCAGCTCTGAACTGTGCAGCGATGTCTGCAGTGTTTTGAAGAATCTCTCAGACAGTCTCTTACTGCTCAAATGTGTAACCTCTTTTCTTTTTTTCTTAACCACAAATTACAAATAGCTAAGCTCCTGAATTGCTTGTCTAATGGCCTGCTGCTTTTGATTTCCTTTGTTTGCTCTCAAAGTACGCTTTCTAATCCATGGCATCTGCTCCTCACACCACTTATTTTTTTTGTGCCCCTCCTATTCCAAGTAGAGTTCAGATGGGGAGATCTGAGTCTGGATGCTAAATCTGGAATAGACACTTAGTGAGGGACTGTAAAGGACAGGGAGTGCCCGTGATGTGTGCTTTCTGTTGGCAGTATGAGCTCTTTATACAGGGGTTAGAGCACAGCAAACAGCTGCCCTTTGCCTGGAATCCAGCTGCAGCCACCACAAAGACGCCTGGATGTGCGACAGAGCTAGGAGCAGAGTAGTAATTTCTGTGGAGAAGTCTAAAAGGGCGTGGAAATAATAATTAATGCTGAAGTTGGAATTCTTCTTTGCCCAATTGAAGAAAATGCTGCAGGTAAAACTTCAAGTACAGCTGATTTCTCCAAATTACAAATCAAGCCGTGAATTAAGTATTAAGATTATGACATTTTCTAAATGCCTGGGTCTTATGATTCTTAAACTTGATGAGTGAAGTTCAGATGATCATCCCCCCCTTGGCATGTTAATCCACGTTTTCCTATCCTGATGCGCAGCCAGCCACTTCAGTGTTTCACTTTTTATCAGATTAACGTTGCTCTGTGGTGTCTGTCGATTTTTGGAATGAGTAACCACAGGAAAATGCAAATAGTTGTATTCTATTTCGTCTCAGATTAATCAATTTTAAAACAATATAGATTTTTAACTCATCAGAAATGATGGTTCATGACAGCTCACGTGGTGACTTCAAAGTTAGTGGGATGGAATTGTTTGAAGAAATATCATGGGATTTTTAAGGTTGGGGGTTTTTTTTCCATCTCTGAGGAGGATGAAGTTTATCCTTTGGAATAAAAGGCTTTATATAATGTTTTTTTTATTCATGTGGAAACAAAATAACACAAAATTTGAGAGCAACAGTCTCATTCAAAGTTAATAAAATGTAGAATAAGAAAGACCACGTTGTGGATCAGGTTAAGTGTGCTGCTGTGGGGTCCTGATGGAAGCTAACGTAGAAATGGGCATATGTACCTGTCAGTCAGCATGCTCGTGCTTCAGAGTGCTCTGTCCTGTGGTCAGATGGGCTTATATTGCAGAAGAGAATAACACAGGAATCCTGAGATGCTCTCAGATAAGTCTCACTAAGCTTTAGAAAAGTAGATAGGAACTTTCCGAGAGGAAATCTAAATAATGCATTCAGTGATGTGTATATAGAGAGTAAATTATTCAGCCACTAGATGTCCTAATGCAGAGCTGCAAATCCAGCACAAACAATGGTGCAGAAGAATGACAAAGCTGGGGCTCAACCACGTAGGTGATCAGATTTTAGCCTGTGGACTCTCCGTTCCTAGAATGCTGCTGAAAGCACTGTAATCACAACTGCAAATGAAACTCGTCGCGGAGGGCTGACGGGCGGGCTGTGGCTGACTGATTCATCGCCATCGGATCTATATGGTCTGTTCTGATGCTGGTATAGCAGATGCTATGGCAACTCGGTCTGTTAGGGATTGTTTCTGGGTACCGTGTGTCTGGATCCAGTGCTGTATCTTCCTGCTAAGCATTTTTCTGCTGCTCAGGGTAGTAGGTCTTATTATTCAGTAAGACTTTACAAAGTCATACAAAGATACAGACCTGGTTCTATGAGAAATGCAACTTGAAACCCCCCCTGTGATGGAGGGGTGTGAGGGATGTTGCACAAGAAGAGAGGAAAATAAAACACTTCTTTGATTGAATTTACTTTTTAAATGTCTGCATTCTAAGCTGTGGAGCTCACCTGGAAGTTGGTGTCTCTGCCCACAGAATCTCCCAGCCATCACGAGAACTGCCTGCATGACACGTGCAGTGAAAACGGGTGTTGCAGAACAGGCGTTCCACGCTTGGGAAGAACTTTTGAGGCAGACCTTGTTGGAGAGATGGAGAAATGGTAGGACAGAACCAGCACCTGGCCAGAGTTTTTTATTGTTGGCTGGCAGAGCATGTTCTTTAAAGGGCGAGGGATGGGGGACTGTGTTCTTTAAGTGCCAGGTGAGCCCGAGCTCCTCACGGACCTGTCCGTCTCTACTTTTTGTTCAGAGAGATCCCTGTAGAATGGCAGAGAGGCAGCTATAGACTATCATAAACTTGAGGGCAAAGGAAAAAGAACAGGCTGAATTTCAGCTGTGTTTCTGCATATTCATGATGTCTTGAATGAATGCTTTGCTTGCGTTCTCTGTTAGGTGTGCAGTGGAGAGAAAAACATCATGTTTTCCTTTCTCCTGACACATACACACACACCTGGGTCTTCAGACCCAAAGAACTCCTCTTTACAGGGGGAATTCAATCCACTTCTGCCTTTGATGTGTGGAGAGGAGTTGTATTAATCATATGAGCCCAGACTCCCTCTTTTTCCTGTGCAATGACAGACAGGGGCCATTTCCTTTGTTCGATGCCGTGGGATGAAACACCCGATTCAATGGCATGCACTTTAATCAGATGGTGGATTTGTAGGTGTTGCTGAATTAAGCCAGGTAGTATCACAACTTTCTCACAGTTATAACTCTTTCAGGTGGGCTGGATCATTTTTCAGATCCTATTTTGTCTTGGCTACTCTTGTGAGAGGAAGAGAGAGAAGGGGAAGGATAAATGTTAGAAATATACTAAAAGCAAGTAGGATTTAATTTTATTTTTTTATTGGCTTCTGTGCCGTTACAGCCGAGCCCATTCAAAGTGCTTCACATAATTTCACTACTTATTTGTTGCTACAGTTGGCTGTTCCTGCTTGCTCCTGAGTGATTTACCTATTGTACAGATGCGAATGCTCGCACTAGAGACAACTGGTACATGTCTAGTGCTCTCTGTTATATACCTCGGTGGTTTAGATGCATTTATTCTCCTTTTATCATTATATATGTTAAGTGTAGCAATGGTACATTCTACCCAATTCCAGTGCCATCTCAGGGATGGTTTTATTTGCAAGAGCTGCAAAGTGAAGCAGCTGTCCTTCCATCAGCTCCTGAGAGCTATCAGCAGCGGCCCTCCCCCAGCCCGTTAGCTGCCCGCCAGGTGATGTGGATCGTGGTTCACTGCGGATCACAGGTGGGTTCCTCCAAGGTCATACATCAAATAAGAAACAAAGTGTAATCACCTGGCTGCATGTTTTTATGTTGGCTAGAGAAGAGCTGGAGACTGAAAGCACCTTTGCAAACTCAGCTGGAACATTCTGCTGAGCTTCCAGGGTGGAGAAGGCAATTTATTTATTTATTTTCCTCCCCTGCAGGCTGTAGCTGCTTGGCTTATTGAAAATTATGAGAGTATTGACATATTCTAGCTAGAAAAATTTACTTCATAGTTGTAAAATGCTGTGCGTTTAATAAGTTAATGTGGTAGGAGACTGTAGAAATCTCTTCAGCAACCAGCTCAACAGCACAGTGCAAGGTATTACCTGAGATGGAGAGATGTGGGGGAGAACGTGCTCAGAGGTAACCGTTGAGTGAGGTGGTGGAAGAGACTTCCAGTTACAGATTCTGCCACAGAATCATAGAATAGTTTTGGCTGCAGGAGACCTTCAAGATCATCCAGTCCAACCTTATTCCCAGCCCTATCAAAACCACTCAGCCCTGTCCCTGAGCACAACATCTGCCCGGCTCTTAAACCCCTCCAGGGCTGGGGACTCCACGAGCTCCCCGGGCAGCCCATTCCAGGGCCTGCCAACCCTTTCTGGAAAGAGATGCTTCCTGAGATCCAGCCTGACCCTCCCCTGGGGCAGCTCCAGGCCATTGCCTCTTGTTCTGTCCCTTGTCCCCAGGGAGAACCTCCTCGCTACACCTTCCCTTCAGGTGCTGTAGAGGGCAATAAGGTCTCCCCTCAGCCTTCTTTTCCCCAGTCTAAACAGCCCCAGATCCCTCAGCTTCTCCTCGTAAGAGATGTGCTCCAAACCCTTTAGTGGCTTTGTAGCCCACTCTGGATCCTCTCCAGCACCTCAATGTCCTTCTTGTAGAGAGGGACCCAAACTGGACACAGTCCCTCCCTGAGGCACTCTCCTGCTGCCTGGGTATGCGCTTGCTGTGATCAAGGCATTCAAGAAAGATGCTTCGGTTGTGTTTGTTTCTCCTTTTTGATTTTTGTTTAGTGTCTTTTTTTTCAGCTGCATCAAACTTCAGACTTTCAGCTTCTAGGAAATCTAGAATCACAGAAATGGAATATGGGCTCTGTCAGAAAATGAGTGCTTCTTGTTGTAACATTCAACCCTTGAAGTGCTTGGGAAGAACAAGTGCGTTCCTTGCAGCATTTGCATCTCCTCCATGATTTTTTTCTCCATTTTCCTCCATTTCCTGGATTCCTCTCTTCTCTTTCCTTCTTGCTCGCACCCTGACGCTGAAGGTAGACTCTTGCTTTCCCTGCGGCTTTCCTCTTGTTACAGTGCTGTGTACAGAGCCTCCACGCATAGACACAGTGGCACGTTGGACAGGGCTTTGGTTCTGTAAGGTGCTGTACGTTACCAGTGTGCACCGGTGCTCAAAGAAGGGGGAAACTGCAGCTTCAGCTGCGTTTTACCAGCTCAAGATGCTCCCTACACCCCCCAGCCCGAGGCTTCAGCTTTGTGGCATGTTCTGTTTACTTCCCTTTCCCAACTGATTGAAGTTACCAGCTGTTGCCCTTTTTTTCTACTTTTGCTCTCTTCTTCCCCATCACAAATTGCTTTATAAATCTGGGAACTTGATATTTTTATCCAAAGCACCAGACATGGAATCGGTGGCGTAGGCAAAAATAGAAAACGAGTTGGGCTTGAAGCAAAACTGGCTGTATGTATGCTCTGGAAAATAGAGCTGTGGTGCTGACACACCAGGGCTTCAAAGAGAGCGTGCTGGATGTGCTGACATCTGGGAACTTTCCTGTGTAGCCTCCTGGTTCTGGTCCTCAACATTGGGTCTGGGTTTTTTTTTTTTTTCCCCCCTCTGTTTGGGATTTTCTGTTTGTGTTTCTCTTTTGGTTTGTTTTTCCCCCCTTGGAACCCACTGAATATGGAGAATGACCTGAAAGGCTGGGGAAGAAAATGTATTTTTCATATATTTGCTCTCTGCCTTTGCAGCTCTGCTCTTCAATGTGAGCTGAAGTCTAGCGAACACATGATGGAAAGGGAATGAGAGATCTTCTTGATGTGATGTTCTCAAGTATTGATTTTTTTTTCTCTTAAAATTCTGTTTACAAATTCCTTTTGCTTTAATTATTTGTTTCCTCCTAAAACCAGTACAGAGCTAGCCTGGAGGAGGACCAATTGACAGGCCTTGCTCTTGAGTGTATGTAACTAATCCTACTGCATCTTTCCAGAATTTATCAGTCAGGGATTTCAAAACATTTTGTAAGTAGTAACTGAGTCCCCTTAAACCTGAGGTATGTGCGCACTTCAGATTCTGTGAACCTGAGGTAGAGCGAACTCGGCGCAAACGCTCAAGTGTGGAGCATGGATGGGAATAAACCCCCTTATTCTGACGCTTACGCTCTTGGCAGCTGATGAAAATGGAGTTTATTTGCTAAAGAATAATTTTTAAGAATATTTTAAAGAAAATTTGCTAAAGAACAGCAGCAGTGTCACTCATGCAAACCACTGATTTTTTTTTCTTTTTTTTTTTTTTCTTTTTTTTTGGCCTTATTTGCTTGGGCGTGCGTCGTGCTTCCTTACCAGGTATGTAATAAAAATATTTATATGCAATTAGATGGGGCGGGGGGGAAGGGAGAGTGAAACAGTGACACTCCTGGCAAGAGAAAGAATTTTTGATCACAGACCCATGCAATATTAATAAAGATGGCACAGAGGGTGTTTGCTTTGGGTGTGGGGGATGGCTGGGGGAGTATTTTCCTCATGATCTTGGGAACAGTAGTACTTTTTTTTCCCTTTTTTTCTTTATTTTTTTCATTTTAGGGGCTTTTGCCCAGCTGTGCGAGTTTAACAGAGGGTAGAACAACTTCAGACACTGGGGGGGCTTCAGTGAATTCAGCTGGGGAGGGGGGGGGGTTCGGAGCCCTTCCCACATCAAGCCCCAGCCGCGTCCCACCCCGTTATTCGCTCTCAACTTCGGCTGAGCAAAGGCCGGCAGCCGAAGCCTCGGGAGGGATGGGGGGTGCCGGGCGGTGTCCGCAGACCCCGAACCCCCCTTGAGGGGCGGCGGCGGGGCCTCTGCACCCCCCGCGCCCCCAGAGCCTCCCCCCCCCCGGCGGCAGAGCCCGCCCAGCGCGCGCCTAATTGGCTGCAGGGGCGGGGCGGCTCATCAGGGATGCGGATGCGGGCGCGCGCCGGGGCTCGCCAGTTCGGCGGCGGGCGGAGCGCGAAGGCGCGGGGCGCGAGGCGCGGAGCGGAGCGGGGGCTGCGGCGGCGGCTGCTGCTGCCGCGGCGCCCTCGCCTCATTCCCGCCGGGCTCGGGGCAGCTCCCCGCGGCTGCGGAGAGGGAGGGGAAACCCGCAACATAAGCGGCGAAACCGGGCGATTCCTCCGGCTTGAGCTCGACTCCGGCGTGGACCGAGAGGAGATCCGTGTCCCTTCTCCTGTCAGCGCCCCCCGGGGCAGAGGTGCGGGACTTTGCGGGGACGCCATGGGCGGAGGGGCTGCGAGGAGCGGCTCCCCCCCGCGCCTGAAGCGGCGGCCGCTGCTGCTGCTGCTGCTGCTGGGGCTCCGCAGCTGGACCGCTGCCCTGCGAGGTAAGCGGGCGCTCGCCGGTCCCCCTGGGCTCGTCTCTCCCCGCTGCCTGCCCGCTCCCTGCAACCTGCCCGCTGCCCGGAACCTGCCCGGAGCCTCCCCGCTACCTGCCCGGAGCCTCCCCGCTGCCCGCACAAGTTGGCGGTGGTGCCCGCACCGCGCTCGGGGTGGGAAGGTCCCACCGGTTGCTCCGCGCCCGTCTTTCCGTGTCGGGGGGACCGTTCCGGACCGTTCCTGCTGGGGCTGAGGAAGCCCCTCAGCCTGGGCGTGGGGAGAGGCGCAGGATGCAGCGGGCACCCCTCTTCACCCCCCAAAAAAACCCCAGGCCCAACCCAGGGCGGGAGGCGGTGGGAATGTGCCCCGGTGCGGGACAGCGGAGCCGGTCTGGGGGAGGCAGGTGAGCGGGAGCGTTGCGGTGGGAGCTGCGCTGTGCCGGGAGTTGAGAGCCCTGGAAGCGGGGTAATTTACCCCGGGGATGCTGGTTTAATAGGCGGGCAGAGCTCCAGGCTGCCAAGTGCACGAGCATCCTTGGGAATCTAGAGCGGTGTGGATCCTTTGGATGGCGTCTTTGTGGAATAGTCACTCCTGGCGACCAGTCGGGTTGTCCCCAAATGGAGGGGTTTGGGAGATTCACTGACCTCTTCTGGCAGCGAGGATCTAATTACCTGTCAAACAATGCCTGAGGTTGGATGTGCGTGCACACGAACGCGCAGGGGTTTTATCTAGGAATGAGGTAGATATCTGAGATGCTCAGAGTCGTTTTTGCTGTTTAACTTTTTCCTGGTAAGGTACTTGAGTGAAATAATCTTTTTAGGGTAAAGAGCCAAAGGATAATAATCTTTTTAGGGTGAAGAGCCAAAGGATGTCAACAGCTCCATCTGACACCCCTGACACCTTGGCTGGTATATCTGGACTTCTCAGAGAACTGGAAGTGGGCAGCAGAAGGCAGGGGGGCAATCCGATGTGACGTTATTGTTTTTGGAGGAAAGTGCCTGCTGTGGATAAGATGTAGCCTCTACATGTAGAGTCTGTACTGCTGCGCTCAGTACAAAGGGCTTATTTTTACAGAACGGAGTAATCGCGCTTTGTAGATCCTGATAGATTCCTCTCTCCGTTCAGCGCCAGCCCCTCTGTGGAGATCTTTGTGTGCCTGTTGTGTCTGCGCGTCCGTTTTCTTCTGTACGGGCTTTACTGGGTTTGGTCTCTGGCTGGGGGGTCACCCGCAGGTAGTGAGCGGGTCCTGGCAGCCTGTCTGCCCACCTCCCCCTGCTCAGTGCTCTCCTTCACACCCCATGTCCGGGCCAGCAGAGGGGAGACCTGAGCGGCTTTTGTGTAACGGGCAAAACCCGGCCTTTTGGTGATTCTTTGCAAAAAAAAAAATCACACTTCCCAGAGCAGTGAAGTGAGTGGTGAGAATAGAATGAAGCCTAGGATTTCCTAACTTTTAAAAACACTTTCATCAAGAGACATCCGTGACCGCAGAGGAGTGCGTGCGTATGCAAATGCAAGGGGCCGGTTGCCTTTTGCTTTGCACATCTGGTAGAACTCTGCGTGGAGCCTGGTCAGGATCAGGCCCTGCGCGCATCTGAAGTGTCACGCCGTCGGTCGTGCGTGGCAGGATGGCTCTTCTGTTGTTGTTAAGGAACAAATTCCGACTCTTTGGTTAAAATTTGCCACAGAGCGTTTCAAGCTCTAGCTTGGAGCAGAGTTGGGTTTGGATGTTATTCTGGGGAAGAACAGTGCAATTTTTTCCTCGGTTGGGTGTCTGGAGTCTCTCGGTTGTGATGTTGCGTAGCGTTTGCTTGTACCTTTAGCTTAAGCAGTTAACCCCAGTTAACAACCCACTGAGCTCTAAGGTTTTGGTTTATGAAGCTATCTAAAAACTGCCTTTGAAACAAATTGCGTTCCAGGATTCTGTGCTGAATGGGGATTAAAGAAAAATGAAGTGTTTGTAGATACCCTTCGCACAGCATTTTCAGCCTACTGGAATGAATATACATATATAGCTTCAGGCTTTTCTTTTCCAGGAAGAATTTCATAGACACTGTGGTGATGTGCAAATGAGAGGAGAGTCGCTAATATTTATTAGCTCATTGATGCATTGGAACTAATTTGGGGCTGCGTGTATCTGAATAAAGATGTCTGTAAAACATGAACATTAGTATTCTTCTGCATCTTGATACTAAGGCCTAAAGCTATGTGATACATGGTATTTATAGATCTGAGCACATTTTGTTCTAAATAAGCATTGTTTAGGGACGCTTTCCTTTCCCAGTAGAGTATGGCTCTTACTGTACGGCTTGGTAGCCGCTGCGTATTGCTGCTGATTTGGTTATGATAAAATGCTCCTCTAAGCCACCTAATGGAACACGGGTGGGTTTGTGGACAGTAAGCTGGGGAAGCAAATACCTCCTTTTAATCTGGAAATTTTGTAGGTCTTGGTGGGGTTTTTTTATTGCTTTTTAGTGTAAAAAGCCCTGATCATGTCCAATCCAGAGGGCTGCATATTTAAAGTATTATTCTGCATCTAGGAACCAAGAAGAGAAACCAGCATCTGGACAGCAGAGCTCTTGGAGAAATAACGCTTGGTTTAGAAAGTTAAAAATAGCAAATTCTATTTGATACTGAAATAAATACAGTGGTGAAGACAGGACTGGTATGCAAATGACTCGTGTCCTGATTGTACCTTTTGTCTCGCATTTAATAATGTCCTTGTGCAAATCAGATGAGCTTCCACTTATTTTGTTCTGAGTGGGCTAGAATTTCATTCACGTGTCTGAGAATTCTGTCCAGATTTGCAGAGTCCTTCACTGTGACCAGCTCAGAGCTATGTAGGAGCTATCACAGATGCTTCACTGGAGGAATGGTGCTGTTTCGCTCCGACCAGCTCTGCTTCAGAGTTTACACGGCGTTAACAGAGTAGGGAGGAGTTTTAGATGTCCTGATTTCTACATCCAGAAGGAATTACGTTCTTTCTGTGGCTTTATTAGGCTGTCTGAAGTCACCTTTCTCTGTTCCTGATGCTCTGCTGAGAGTAAAGCTGTGTGATTATTTGTAAGTGCATTCAACAGTTTGCTATTTGACATATTCCTGACGTGCCAGCCTGGTCTGACACACCCCGTGCCAGCGTATTGATGTGTTTGCTATGGAAGTATGCACGTTAATTGTGTCTCAGCTAGGTGTAGGCTTGAAATACTCCTAACGAGTGATACCAGAGTAGGCAAAAATTGAGGCAAGACATGGGTGCTGCAGGAATCTCCTCCATGACTTTGCTCAAGTGACTCCAGTCGGATAATGTTGTATTTTTGGGTTTTTAGCCCAAAGCGGTCACTAAAATAACAAACCACGTGCTCTGCTTTGAACCGTCCTTCAGCTCACCCTCTCGTGTCATTTTCTCTGTCAGTATTTGTATAATTTAACTTTGTAACTGCTCAGAAGATAAACTTCCTTTACTTGTCAGCTTGCTTACTAAACAGTTGATCATCTTTCTCAGCTGTTCCCCGTGATCTGGGCTCAGTTTGTGTGTGGTGCAGCGTTGCTTTTGTTTTCACGGGTCAAGAAACTAAGGTTTCCAAAGAGTAATTAATTTCTCTAAAACTGCAGGAAAATTGGGGGTTAAGTTTTAAAGAGCAGTGTTTCAAAGCTGGGTGCAGGATGCAGCCATGGGCATGTTCTGGAACCCAGAGAGTGTCTGCGTGTCTATCTTTTTAAGCCGTTGTTCAGCTTTGTTAATGTTTCTGTTTAGTCCTAATGTTTTTCCTTCTGCGTTTACTCTCTCTTTGCAATTAGTTGTAACATTTTGTGAGAGAATTCAGAGGAAGGGTGGGAAAGTGAACATTCCTGTTGAGTATAAGACTGACTTTGGACACTGGCGTGCTCCAGTTTTGTCTGTTTCAGAACACAAATCCTTAGGAGGGTTGTTTGAATTTTCCCTGTGATGATACTTGAGTGTATTGCTGCTTTGCACGCTGCGAACTTCTGGCGTGGTACAGATCAGAACGGCAGGTGAATTGGCACCAGGGCAGAAGGGGAGTTATCTGATGGTATTTCCACAGTGAATTGCAGAAGACAAACACAAATAGTATGATATAGGCTAAGATGGAAAATTACTTACGGTGCAAAGGATTCCTCAGGGTCACTTGATGTACTTTTCTGTATTTTTAGTCCTGCTTTCTGGTGAGAGGTGGAGTCTGAGGAAAAGAGCAGAATTTTAACACCAGAGGCTGCTGTTTCAGTTGTTTTTAGATGCTGCTGCTGCGGTGAAGCAGATGGTCAGATTCATTTGTGTAAAATAGAAAAACGTTTCATTTTCTATTTATACTTTTAAAGAACTTGAATAGTTGTGTATCACGTGGCCTTCGTTTAGAACGTGACTGTCTGGAAGTGGAATTTTTTATGCTCTGTCGTATCCCATTAGAGGTCAATAAACCACATTTTAGAGCATCTCACAAGTAGGTGTTGGAAGATGCTAACACTATGCACAAGCCTAAGTAATCTGAGCCTTGCAATACCTGGCTATTACTGTAGGTATTTTTGTCTGGGGTTTGGGGGTTTTTTTACCCTTTTTTTTTTTGATTTTTAAGAAGTTACAGGCCTCACTGAGGCCCTGACGCGCCGAGTTCACTTAGTTCAATTTAGGTTAAAAATATTCCCTTTAGGAAGCTTAGCGTGGCTTGAATTTATCCAACAATTAGCTTGCTTTTGGTTTATTGAAGAGGATGAACAGGCAGCATCTAATTAATTTGCTTATACAGGGTATTCTTTGTGCAGTACTGTGTCTGTGTTGAGGTAGCACAACGACAGATTAACATGGTTTCTCAGACAGGAGTACACACGTGCGATCACGGGCGTGCAGCACAGGTGTAATTTCAGCGTACCGCTACCTTGGTTTTTCTGTACTTTGCTAAAAATACAACTAATAAAATGTTACCATACGCGTTTGAAATTCCTACTCTGAGCATCTCACTGGAAACCTCTACTTAAGGTGTTGTGGGAGGAGGAAAGCACAAGCAGCCAATGACAGATTTCTAGCTAGAAGAGTTTTTAAAAGCCACAAAGCAATTGCACGCTATTGGAAGGAGAAGCAGCGTGGGTCTGGGCAGTTCCAGGGGGAAAGCAGTGCAGAATGGGGAGCCCTGCTGCTGCTTACCCGCTGTGCATCCAGCTGACCTGGCTGTGAGCAGGTTGCCATCTGAGGGGAGGTGGGCCTGGGAAGTGGCTCAGTTTAGATGCCAGACATGCACTCTGTGACTCTACTGTTTCACAGGGAAAAGATGAATTAGTAGAGGCAGGAAAAAAATGAATTACTAGAGGCTCTGCCTGTACCAGGCACGCCAGGCGGCTTCGCAAGTATCTGTGACGAGGAGCTGTGGCATCCAGGCTCTGAATGCTACAGACCAGTTTCCTGCTCTGCAGAACTGCAGTCATTCCCAGTTCTGCAACCATCCTGGCTAGGGAACTTAGATGTTGGCAGCTTGATTGGGACTTAGATGGTGACAGATACTTCAGGGTAGCTGTGTTGTAGGGCGGAGTGAAAACTGCTGAAGATGTGTAGTAAGCCATTACCCTTTGCAATATTAATTTCACCTTCCAGTTTGGGAGGTGTTTGTCGCTGATCATAACGTTGTAAGGTATTTACTGCTGCTGACACGTACAACGCTCATTTTCCAGCAGAACTTCCTGGTTTGTATCTCGGCTGTAAAGAACATAGGCTGTTGGGAATAAAAAAGTACTGTTGGGTAGCAGTTAACAACCCTTTGCCTGTCAGAGCTGTGTACTGTAGGTCAGTAATGGATGGAGTGGAGGCACTGGAAGACACCCGGTGATACATTTATTTAATGCATGTCATTCTTCCTTAGACAGTGTCCTAACTGAGGACTTCCAGATGAAGTTCTGACTGTTGTTACTCGCATCACGTAGCTCTCAGAGATCAGTAACTTTGAAAAAATGTAAATTTGTTAAGATAGCTTTATAATTCTGGATTTATTTCTTTTTCTGCTAAATTGTGCGTTCTGAAGTCCTCGAGCCTCCTTGCATGGTTTGCAAATGATCAGTGATTTGCCTCTTATAAAAAGAGGGAAAGTAGCTGGCAGGTATTCCAGTGACACATACAGCCGTGTAAAACCCCCTGCTTTACCATGATAAACTATAGAATCAATAGGTCTAATCTGCAGGTCCAAAAGTGAGTAACTTGGGGTATCTTAAGTGAAGATGGAGTAATGTGAAGTGTGCTGCTGGAGACCTGTCTTATCTTTCTGCCTGCTGCATCCATTCTGATGTTGACTGTGGTTTTTGGGACCCATGATAAGCTGGGATTAATGTGTGATGTTAGGGCTGGCACGTATTATTTATTTCCGAGTGAATGCAAACATCTCAAAATTTATTGCAGAGGGCTACACAGTAAATAATTTCGTGTAATGAAAAATTTCCAAGTCTCGACGTTTAATTTTGATCAACAGTAGCATGAAATTAGCCTTTTTGAAAGGTTTTGTGAATAAAATACTGGCAAAATCGCCGTTACTGGAACAATAAGTAATGTTGTAGCTAGGACTTTCAGTTGTCTACCAGTTGTCATCCGGTAAATAGTTTATAGTTCTAGTGAGTACCCAGAGGCATTCTATTAATACAGAATTTGCCACAGTAACAGCAAAAACTCCTTCTACTCCCACTATATTATTAAAAATGTAGGATTTATTTTGTGTCAAATGAGCTAACAAAATAAAAGATGAATTTAAAGTATTTAATCTGTCAGCATCAATGAATCTAAGAGGATTATCATTCCATTACGGCTAATAGATTTTTCCAAAGATAACTTTGCTACTTGACTCGCCTATTTCTGTGAAGATTGTTACAGATCTAATTTAGACTACAATTTAAATATTCCTGCTCTATTTTGATTGAACCTGGGAGTTAGCAATGTGGTACCTGGTGTATGTTGAGCTTGATAACTGTTTCAATCACTTGAATACCAGCTCTCATTCTTGCATCTTTAATTCTTCATAAAGTTTCTGTAGTGTTTTCTGGTTCCAGTTGTACTAAACATCGCTTCACAAATTACTTGCCAACCTCTCCTTGCTTCCTGTCTGAGGAATTAGGGAAAGGTTGGAATAGCAAGAGTAAGAATCAGGATTAACCATATGATGGGTGTCCTCCAGCTCTGTAATGAGTAGCAAAGTCCCTGTTGATGTACCCTAGCAAAGGCCCCTAAGATTGGGATGTTATCTTCTGAGCTGAAAAAGCGTGTCGTGCTGCCACCAGCGAGTCATTCTGATTAGTGGAATTGTCCTAGCCACATCTGGGTGGAATGATGCTGCCTTACAACTTCCAATTTAGAACTTAGAATTTAGCAGATCCTTAGTCCTTCCAGAAGACAGACCAGAGACAAACGTAAACGAAGACTCTGTCAACCTCTTAGGGCTGTAATCGTGTCCCAGATTAGCACTGGAGTGCTGCAGTTTGGGATGTCAGTCTGAATTACATGGCTAGCGAAACGCCACGGTCTACTTCGGAAACTCTAGGAATTCTGGGAATAACTGAAGGACTTTCAGTTGCCAGTACTGTTTTGTGCTTTTCTCTGGTTTTCTGTCTCTAATCACCAGGGGGTTTTGTATGAACACATTAAATGCAGAAAAGGTGACAAACGTAAGAGCAAGACCTACACAAGTCCTACAGTGCTGGAATTCCAGTGGAGGAGGAGAGAGGACCAGTAAAATATCATAAACGGTGGCCACAGTGTTGTTAGCTCCTCGCCCCCTGTTGCTGGGGTGGGAGGCTGCGTCTGGAACTGACATTTCTGGCTGGTTTTCCCATTCCCAGCAGAACAGCTTCAGCAGCCAGGAGTTGATTTGTGTGTGTGTTTGAAATGCAGCTGTGCTCTTTAGTGCTGCTACCCCTTGAAGACAGGAAAGCACTGAGAGATTGCAGATCTTTTCGAAGGTCAGGAGCAATGTTGGTGATGGGGGGGATGGACAGAAACCTGTCTGTTCCACCTCTGTATTTTTTGAAAACGTTCCTGAAATACTCTCTAAGCGTTCCCAGCATCTTCTGGTTGAGTGAAGGGGTAGTGGAGGCAAAAGGTGAAGGATCTTCTTTCTGCTGACCAAACGTTACCACTCATCTGAAAATGCATGATGTTGACTGTTTGCTCTTTCTCTTAGAGATTTACCTGATAGAAAAGATAAAATAAGGCTAGATGTTTTGGAGCTTAATTTTCAGCCCTGTTCCTGCCCACTGCGGTGCTGGTTAGCCCCCAAGAATGCAGTCATAGCTGTTAAGAACCTGGCAGAACTATTCTGGAGAGATTTCTGTGCCTTCAGAATGTCAGTTGCTGTTAAGAGTCTCCTCGGTCCTGGAGGGACAAAGGATCTACCTGTCAGGATGGAAACAAACAACAACCGCTCCGTGGTCCTGCTGTATTCGGCTGTGCTGCTCCTGCACCCCGCAGCGTTCCCTCCCCCTGGGCTGTCTCTCAGCCTCCAGAGAAGCTTTACACGAGAAGGTAGAAAAAGCTGCTACTGGGAAACAGGACTTTGCCTGGGTTTGGTTCGTGTTTTTGATGCTTGCTTCCTTTGCAAGTATACACAATAGAAAGACACCAAATGCTATCAGCTCGCACGGAGGAGGCTGGGTTTTGGTCTTTTTCTAAAGCCTTTGGAAGATCTATATTGAAATGCTTTAGCACAGGTATAGAATGTTACATAGGGGGATCAAGCTGTTTTTCATACTGGGTAGACGGGAAGGGACTTTCATTAATCCAAGAGCAGTGATGGAGGCGAGGCAGTGCATGCTTTTTGTGTGCACAATACATCTGGAAATAAAGAACTGCATGTTCTTGCTTTTTGTTGTTGCTGTTCCTGTGGTTTTTTTGAGCTGGACAGTCAGAGAATGACTTGTCATGTGTCCAGCAAAAGCATTGGCTTGTACACATGGGACTACAGTTTGCTGCCCCGTGGGTGTCTCTGCCAAGTCATGCAGAAGGAGGACAGAAAGGGAAGCAGTGACCTTTGACTCAGCCCAAAACGAGACACGTAGGAATAAGCTTTGACGAGGAGGGAAAAAAAAACCCAAAACCAGTAGCACCCCTGTGCTCTTAAGTTGGCTTCTGATGACTCTGATGGGGCTGATCTTTGCACAGATGCTGGTGTGAGAGGCATTCCACCTGGAAAGACATCTGAGAACTGGGGAGAGCACAAGGCTCCGCTGTTGCTAGAATGACTTGGTGAGCCTTGTCCTGCTCTGGACTGCAGTGTCCTGCAAGCAAGCTGTATGTCTTTGTGCTGAAGGCTCAGCTTTAAGCCCTCGCTGATGATGATGCATGGTAATGGCTCGTAGTGCTGCTCAGGAGCTCGCCTGACCCAGCAGGCTGCTTAAAATTCATGTACGGCATCATCTGGGAAGCAACGTCTGAAACCCACGGAGAGGGCTGCAGTATGCTAATTTATTGCCCATTGAACTATTCCGATCTCTCCACAGCTGATTGTTCTTTTCTGCAGTTGTGTTAGAGCAGGAGGGACAGGAAAATACCTGTGCCACAGCAGCACGTTCCCCTGCCAGCATGGTGCTGCTGATGGCAGCCTCTCGAAATCGGTGTCTCTGATAACATGATGCAGGAGAGCAGGATCACCTAATAAAGGGCAGTCAAGTGCGTGTAGAATAGATAACTTTTACAGAGGATAAACAATAGTGTGCTGTAATGAGATCTGCCACAGCTGAGGGCAGTCTGGTTCCATTTTTATATCATTAGTGTAGCTTAGTAATGCTGAAGTGCATCCTTGAAAAATGTTCAGACTGGGCTGGCGAGCGTGGTTCTGGTACTGAGAGTGAATTGGGAGCGTTGTGCCATCTTCGGAACACTTCAATATATGTTACCAAGATTTTTCTTTTCCTATTTAAGCAAGCTTTGTGAAATATTTTATTAACTACAGCAACATGTGCCCTGTTCACACACCACGCTTACTTCATGGGGTTCCTTGTAGCATCTATGACTCTCAAATTTCCAGTGTTCTCAACAAAACGTGGTTGGTATCTACAAACCTTAAGGTGGGAGCATGGTTTCATGCTTTGTTAGCTGCTATTTTGCTTTGCTTCTAGTGATTTTTCTCTTGGTTTAGGCTGAAGATTTCCTTTTCACTTGCCTCTGTGGGATTGAGTTATGTGCTTGAGAAGAGACAGTAGTTAGATAGGGAATGAAGATGAGGAAATCAAATCTGTTTGAATAAACAACCTCCCTTCCTGGGAACAAGCACAGAACTTATTTTAAGCCCAAGCTGTTCTTGCGCTTCCATTTCTTTCAAGTCTCCTAGCCTTGTGGACAGCAGCAGGAGAAGCCCTACTCATGGCTCAGTGCTTTAATAAAAACAATTCAGGAAATTCTGCCCGAGCAGCTGATACCCTGTGTATCAGAGCAGTGGAACACAGCTTTGTTCTTGCTCTCCCTACAGACACGTGCTGCACGGGGGCTGCTACAGCAGTGTCTTCTGTGCTTGGGGGGGGGAGGTTCTGTTGCAATTCCTCGTCCCTGTTCTGTCTCCTTTAATTCAGGAAAAAGTGGATAATTTATATACTGTATTCGAGCCGTTCCCCAGCTGGCCTTGAATTCCTGATACAAAATAGTTGTGGTGTTACGTGTGTGTTGGTTTTGTGAAGGAATTACAAGAGGGTAGTGAGCGGGGTGGGTATCAATCAGGACAGGAAGCACTGTGCTGCCTCTAGTTCTAATACACCCATGATTTCTGGCTCAGTAGTAGCACTGTGACTTTGTTAAGCAGATGACAAACAGTCACCTTTGGAACTCTTGTTCTGTAGATTACTTTGCAATATTTATTGCTGTGTAGCTGTCTGCAGACGGTGCTTCTTGATAGTTTTTAATACATTGCAAAACAAGGGTATTTGTTATAGTTTAGTGCATCGTCTGGAAGAACTTGCTCAAAAATGTAGAGCAAATAGGGTTGATCAAAGGATCATAGCCATTTTTTTGGGGTGAAAGCATTATGTTATCTATTAAGTGGCTTTTCAGTAAAACAGACGTGTCCCTGGCAAGTGAAGATTTAGCCTGTCCCATGGATACAGGGTAGTGAGATGATGTCCTCTATTTATGAGAACAGATTTTTGACCTCGAGGTTGTCATTAAACTTTTTTTGCTGGAGGCCAGCAAATCTCCTGTGGCTATTACTGTTGCAGTCGCCTCTTCCACTGATTTGGCACTAGAAAAAAAAATACTTGTAATACATGAGAGAAGAAAAAAGACTCCATTTCTTGTGGCCTGTAAATTGCTTCTGGCCTGCGTCCCACTTTGCCAAATAAAGAGCAGTTGCGGGTGTTATGTTGTAGTTGTGTCACAGCGGTGACTAAGGAGCGAAGGCATGGATTTTGAATAGTGCCACCTCCTTTCTTTCATCTCATGCTAGTTAATAGCCTGGACTGTCTCATTGCTCATTGGACTCTCCTCCTCTTTCCCCCCTCCATTTATTTGCATCTTTTAAAAATTACCTTGTTATGCTTCCAAAAGACAAATTCTCATGGAGGCTGCGATAGCTGCTGGCTTTCCCCTAGGCAGGGTTCTCCAGCTTCCAATTAGCTGCAGAAATCCAGCTGACAGGGAGATAAAAGATGGGATTCGTATACTCAACTGTATGTAATCAAGCCATAAACCACCCCAGAACATACATCACCAGGGCCTGCAACAATGGCTCTAAATATTTTATATTCTGTTCTGCAGACGAAGGGTGCTATTTATGGGTTTGCACGTGACCTAGATCATAATATTGCCCAGTATGTTAGAATTCCCTCGCTGTCTCTGCTCCATGAAATCCCAGTGTTGCCCTGGCTTGCTAAAGCCATTCAGGAGCATTTGGGTTATGCTCCCAGCTTCTCTGAGAGATTTCCTGGGCCCTGCAAAGCTTCTCTTGTACACGTTTCATGAATGGGTGTTCCGCTGAATATTATTCTGCCATTTCTTTGAGACATTGTTATTTGGCGAATACCTCTTGTGTACAATGACACAATAACTGCTTTCAAAAAGCCCCCAACCACCACTCGAGCCCCAAGATTACTGTCCTCGGTATTGACCAGTACCTCAAAGTTGCAGAACTTCTTCAGCCTAGATTTTTAGCCAGCGTGTTTCTGTGTATGCCAATAGGCTTATCAGCCGCTCCGTAATTACTGCAGAGTTACGGTGTTGTTCAAATACTTCCCCAAGTTTGGAGCAGGAAAGGAAGGAGCCTGAATGTAATTTCCTTGTTTTCCTGGGTTGCTAAATTACCCGTGAGATTTCTATCCTCTGTTTTCCATCATTAGCTCAGCAAGACTAAAGCAGGCCAAGTACTTCCTTTGACTTACTGCACCTTGGTTTGCATTTGTTCTCTAATTCTCTCCTCTCAGCTTATAGTATGAGTTTGGTTTTGTTGCACACGCTAAATCTTCTTGCACTAATTCCAAAGCGAGTTCGTTTGAGTCTGTCATGATTACCTTTCATTTGGTTGTTGATGTGTGGGGGTTCTTCCAGGAAGCTTCCCTAGTTTTCACCTTTATAACAGAGCTTTGGAAAGAACAATTTCCAAAGATACCCTCAAGAGGCTGCCTGATAACTTCTTGTTCCTTTAATGCAGTGTCAGTGCTTTGTTCAGACTTTTTCTGTCGTAGCTCTGGGGATGAGCCTTCCTAAATGTTTTTGATAAAGCATTGTGTCTGTGTGGGGATGTTTATAAACCCCATGCAGAAAATATAAGCATCCTCGTGTGTTTTGAATGTGTAGTTTGCTGTTTGCTGGTGCTGTGAATTCCAGGGAGCTGTTCCAGATGGATTTTGGGCTGGTGCTGAGTAGGCAGATGAAAATAGTTTCTATTTTATGCTGCCTTCTAAAAGGGGTTATCTGTAAGTATCTACCAAGTTACTACTTTGATCTTCCTAAGAAGTATTCCTAAGAACTGTCCTTTATCAAAATGTTTACAAAAACTTGGGGATAGTTAAACTCAGTGCTCTGAAACTTGCACACTGTGTGATTCTATCTAGAGCTGTACTCCCCTTCTGAGAGCCCTGAGATACCTGGAGAATTCTGGGGTCTGAAAAGGTCTCTCTCAGCTCCAGAGCCTCTTGAGCCATCTTCAGGGTTTTCATATGTGTACCATGGGTGTCTGGGCTGGAGAGATGCCAGGTGTCAAGGTAAACGTATCCAATATACCTCCTGTTCTCTTCTGACTTATCTTGGCACCAGAGGGTTTCATATAAATAATACTTCACCAGAAATAATTCTGCACTTGAAGGCAAGCAGAATAGATGACCTATATAGATGCCTTTCACCTATGAATATCCCTGTCAGACAGTTCTTTGTGTCAGTCTGGCTGTGAGAGAGAAAATTCAGAAGAGTGCTGGTTTTACAAAGTTTGAGGAATTCTCGGTAATGCTGTGAACTGATAAATTGTTGCTTATCAGAAACAGGAATATCGTGTCTCAATGTCTGCATTTCTAAAAGAGACTTCAAAAGAATGTCTTTGTCTTACGGATTCCCTAGTTCTTGATAAAAGGCTGAAAACCACTTTTTGGTACCTTAAACTGCTGTCTTCTCTCAAATCTGTCTTGACAACTGTTTAATGGTATTATCATCACAAATGGACTTCACCAACTTTGGAGCCATCTGAGTAATTTTAAATGACACTGGAGTTGGGGTAGGCGTTCTGCCTGGAGAGGAGCTGGAGCGAGGCTCAGCTCACCTTGTCTGTGGGGAGCTGCGACACATCCCCTCGAGTGAAGGGAGCGTTGTGGGCTGGAAGCTGGAGAGAGTCAGCTGGAAAGACGACGGCACTGAAGACTAGCAAGTCACGGCTATGGTAGGTGGGTTAAGGCATTAGTGTGCTGCCCACAAGCACTGGTTCCATTTCCAGTCGCTTTTCTGATCAGCTTAATTCCCGTGACTGTGCACACGGAGCCTCTGGTCCTCGTTTTGAGCTCTTGGGTTTTCAGCTTAAGCTTTTTGGGGAAGGATTTCAGTGTTTGTGAGATGAGGGGGGAAGAAAGCACATAACTCAGTAAAACGTTGCTGAAATCATTGCATGTCTTGGACAACAGCTTGAGCTGTGACTCGGAGTAGGTTGTAACACGTACAGCGATCATGTGGTAAACAACACTTGGTAAATTGGCTGTCGTGTGGGCTTCAGAAATGTGTCTGAGTAGAAGGTAGAGGCAGTGGAGCCAGTGCCCATGTGCTTTCCAGTGCTGTGATGGGCATTGATTGATTTGTTTGGTAGGTTTTTCTCCAAACTAGGTTCATTTTCAGGTGACTGTACAAGCTTTAGGCCTGTCATCTTCCAGAAAAGTCAGGCAGTGAGAAGTTTTAGGCTGTTTGTTAGCTGTCCAGATCACACATTTTTCTAATGGTTTCATTTCAGGATTTTATCAAATACCCTTAAATCAGCAAACGATTCTTCATCTGTAAGTGGATACCACTTGCTACAAAATAAAATTAAAAAAAAACCCCAGAACCTGTAGAATGTTTCAGTTTTCCTTGAATATGCTGCATTCCAGCCCAACGCGCTTCAGAAGTGTTTGTGCTTAGCTCTCCTGCACTGAACGTGCTGTGGGCTTCCTCTGCCAGCTCTCCCTGCAGCCTTCCAGCTGCCCTCAGACTTCACCGTTCCCAGATGGCAAAGTGTTGTACAAACCCATCCTTTGAACTCATGCTTGTCTCCGTTTAATGAACAGGAGGGAGAATTCCTGTTGCTCTCGCGGGTCAGGTGCTGTGGCTCACCCTTACAGCGTCAGCTCTGACAGCCCTCTCTGTTCAGAAAGGTGCTGGGAAGCCTGATGATGCTGTAGGGGAGGGAATTGCTTGAACTCTTGTTTGTGACCCAAGTGTACAAGACTCGCTACAGATTTCTTTTTTTTTCTTTTTTTTTCTGTAGGGTGCAGATAGTTCAGTGAATGCTGCTGTTAAGTGTTTCTAACTGCATCAGGGATCGAGTGTGGTTAACACAGCGGTTAAGTGCAGCATACTGATGTTCTGATGTGAATTCTGTCTTTCCAGGATCCAAAGTCAGGCCGTTTGCCTGCACTGTTGCCACTGCTGATAATGTGTTTTCTGCCGGGTAAAGCTGGGCGTTTCCGGCTGCTAAAATATAGACGAAAGACAAACGGTCAGCTAATGACTTTCCTTTTTTGTAATAAACAATACTCTTCCAAGCTTTATTAATGGCGTGTGATGTCTGTCCTTGTCAGAGTTCTCTTTGTCTTTCTCGCAGTAAAACCAGAGGATATTAGTTTGCCTTTCTCAGGGGAGGAGCACTGATCTGCTCATGAGGAGGTCTGGCTTACAAAGCTTGTGAAATCCAGAGGAAATCCTTTGATTGGCAGGGAAAATTGCCACAGACTTGACTTTGTGTGCTGTAGCCTCACCAGAGATTTGCTTTGATGCTGCCTTGTTTCCTCCTAATATAAAAACAAAAGTTGCTGCATTCCCAATTACTACTTTATCGGTTGTAAACATGGTCCCGTGGGGACGTGCTCGCCTGGCAGTGATTTGCATGTTTGACAGCAGGTTCTTCTCCCTCTGTTAAAAATGTAGGGCAGTATCTGTCAGTAACAGAGACCCTCTCTCCATTTTCCCTTCTTTTCTGTGGGTGGATAATTACATTTGCAGGCCCAAAGAAAAAATCTGCTGTCATGCAGACAATTTTCATTAATTTTATAATAACTTAATCTGTGTCAGGGAACATAAAATGGATCAAAACCTAAATGAGAATGCCTTCTTAAATAATAAAATATTGGCATGCAGCTAAGCCTCAGTGCATTATCATTCAGACTTGAGGAGCTGTTAGAGTTGGAATGTTGTGGTGTATCTCAAAGGAACCATTTTTAGTGTAATATGTTAAATTGCATTAAAATTAAAGTATAAAAATAGCCTCTCCTAAATTACATCTGTGGCATGTCACTTCTCAGGCCTATATACTCTTTTTTTTTTTAATCCTGCTGAAGTGATAACTGAGAGTGTTATAAGCTTTTTTGTTCTATATGGTAAAAGCCAGTTAGCCTTGCAGCGCCGGGCAGTCCGCTGATGTCACGTCTGTATTTCCTCCCTTTCCCCAACCTCCAGAAATGCAAAAGGATCTTCCTTATGAGACCAGGGAGCGGAAAAAACTTTGACACTTGGTAAGCTGGCTGCATCGGGCAGCATGAGGTAGGCCCAGCAGGAGCACCGTGGGGAGAAGGGGCTGCTCGGGGTTTGGGTTGATTTGTTTGCTTGTTTTTGTAACATCCAGCTCCTGGGGATAGACATGGGCTTTGTATAGTAGCAGAGCAAAGACTGTGGCTTCGTTGTCTTTGGTTTAAAGTTCTGAACTGGTGGAAGCTGCCCTTGCCACTATCAACAGGGCTACAGCACTGCTAGTGAAGGAAACCCTTGGGCAGAAGGACTCTGGTCTGTGGCTTCACCCCTCGAGAACTCTTTCTGTCCTGCCTTGGGACGGTATCTTGCTACATACGACACGGCGTTGGCCGGTGACCCGCAACGTGTCTTCCAGTAGCTGTGGAATGGGATAGCTTGGCACAAAAAACCCAGAAGCTTGAATTTGCTGATGGCTGTGTCGCTGTTGCTTAGAACACAGAGAGTCTGACAAACACAGTGGAGATTATTTTTTTTAGTGTAGTTTTAATGAAGTCATTGAGAATCTTAACAGTGCTGCTGTCTGGCCTGGAATCACAGCTGTGCCCAGTCGGGTTCAGCAGTGTGACAGCTGCCTCCTCGCCGGCGAGGAGGAAGGTTCAGCGATGGACCTTTAAGGCACAGACCCAAAATCCCTCACTGCGGAATGGTTGCAGGTCATCCGTAGCCCGGGACAAGTGGAAAGATGAGTGCACTTGGTTTCAGCAGTGAATTACAGGAGCATTTGCCTTTTTCCATTGAAAGAATGATTTAATTGCGTGTGAATTATGGGTTTTTTTGGATGGATTACTACTTGCAATGAATTTCATAAACCGTGACCTCTGCTCTGCAGCCTCCTTTCAGAGCCTGCCGAAACTGCCCGAGCTGCTTACCCACGATGACATAATTGTCAAGCACGTAATTGTGCTTTGCCTGCCAGTAGCGCTTGCTGTCGCTTGAAAATGCCCCAGACCACTGCTGCAGGCCGTGCAGGCACTGAGCTATCTGTCCGGGGTATGTTCTTGGCTTGGCGAAAGCACCGCAGTGCCTGGCGTGCTAGCGACTGGGGATCGTTGCAGGTGTCATGAAGCATCTACAAAACCTCCAAATAAGCTACGGAGCTCTGAGTTGTTGGATTTGGGATCCTTTAAAAAGAGCTACGGTAACTTCTTTCTGCTTTGCAAGCTCCAAACAAGAGTATTCTGGGTTATGGAGCAGGAGACCAGCGCTGGAGACACTGCGCACTTGGAGTACTGGGAGAGGTTAGCTTGTGTTCTCCAGAGGATAGAAAACCTTGTTGGAATATTGTCTTTTCCGCCCTTGTTTTTTCTACTGTGTGCCCTTTGTCCGTATCAAGCTTGTTTCTTTGCTGCTTTTAGCTTGACAGATTCACTTCTAAGCATCCATCTGCCTGAAGAGGATTTCAGTGTTTCACCAGAACTGAAATATTTTGAATGTAGTAGTAGTAAATCTATGGAAGCTGATGATGGGGACACTTTCCAAAGGTTCATTTTTTGGCAAGCAGTGAAAACTCTGCGTTGTTGGTACCTCTCTGCTGCCCTCTCCCTACCCACGCCTGTAACTCCGGAAAGGTTTCCTCCTCTCCTGTTTTCTTTCCCTGAAAATGTTGCTTTCATCTTGGTTTGAGTGTTGTCTTCACTGTTCAGCTTTGATGAAGGTCTCCTTACAGCTTTACACCCCTTTAATGAAGTCTCGAAAAGCCCGTGGAAGAAAATGACAGACCTCCTGTGCTGTTTTCCTGCCCTTTGGCCAGGGCTGTTGGCCTCGTGCCGTCTCCTTCCCCAGGAAGGCTGAGCCCTGAAGCGAAGGCAGCGGGAGGGGAAGGCACCAAGCGTGAGAGGTTAGTGGGCGCTGCTGGAAGCCGTCCATCCAGGAGCAACGTGCTTTCAACTCTGGCAATCCCGTGCCTACAGTTTGTCTTTCCAAAGCTGCTGGCATCCCGAGGTGCTAAAATACACAGCGTAGCTCTGTCTGGGGTGCTGTATGAAATCTGTCTGCCAGGTACAAATTGTGCAAACATGGCTCTTGTTGACAGCGGTGCCACTCAGCGCTGTCTCTCAAGCGCACGTTTTCCAGTGGTGCTCTCTTTGAAAGCAGGAATGTTGATGTGAGACAAAAGAGTTCTAAATGGCAGGGTAAGAAATACCGGGCGTCCCTGTCTGGGCTTTGACAGTCTTTTTACCATAATCTAGTCAAGTGAAAAGGAGCAGCTGAAGTTAGCAGCACAGGGGCTTTCCTGGTTCACTCGTTCGTTTGTTCTTTTTTTTTTGCCTTTTTTCTAGAGCCAAGCTGAAGTGCTGAGGTTTTAGGTAATGTAGAAAGTTTTCTCTTTGCAAATAAATTGCCATTGCTTTGGTATTTGCATCGAGATAAAACAAAGTGCTTTTCATCGTGGCTAGGGAGGAGACGTTCCTGACTGCTGCCTTTAGTGCTGGTATTGAAGTTGAGTTCATCAAAGTGAAATAGTGCTGCTCGTCTGGTGTGAATTGATGTTCTGCAGCACGTCCAGGAGCTCCTCACCGTTGCACCCACTGGGCGCGTGGACACGGAATCACAGACACCTATTCTCTGGTGAGAGATTGAACGACAAGCTAATGAAGGTCATGTCCAGAGCACTGCGGTACCTTAAAGAGGAAGGGTGTGGAATTGCCAGTTTGACTGGAAAAAGGTTCAGTGTTGACAGAATACAAGCATTAGGTGGAACACATCAGGCTGAAATGAAGGAGCTGTCCTTTATGATGTGTTCTCCTGCTTTGAGAGGAAGATACTCTGAGCTGCCAGCCAGCTTTGTCTGAAGGATGGTTCTCTGCTGTTCTAACTGGTTGTGTATCTCTGCCCCCAGCACAGATACTGGAACACTGTCAAGTGCTTTGAGACACAGACTTGATGGCCACCGTGGAAATGCTTCATCTTCCGCTCTGCTCAAAAAGCTGATTTTTTTCCCCTCTCTCACAGGTTTTTTTACTCCTCTTTTTAATGGTGTGCAAGTGGCACTTCCAGGTAATCCTCAACAATAATCTTTGCAAAAAGGCTTCTTTACAGCGTAGTTTTTGGCTTATAGATGTAGAAGGAGCAATTATCATTTGGTTAAAGCATTGGACTGAAATACAGGCAATTTTGGATCTGCTTTTATAGATTTTTGACCTTAGGCAAGAAGCTTTCATGTTCTGTGGGTTGATTAATCTAAAATAGGTAAGTCTTCCTGGTATGTGCCATTACTCAACTCAGTGGTAAATCTGGTTTTCAAAGCAGCCTTTCAGGGAGTTGAGTGCAGAGCTGCTCGTTGCCAAAGGTTTTGCTTAAATTAGTGCTCAGTTAAAATATTTTACAGATGATGATGATGATGGTGACTGCATTTTTGCAAGCGCTTGCAAATGTACCTCACGTTGGTTTTTGCTCTTTATTGAAGCTTAAAGCTCTTGGAAGCTGTCCTGCAGAATCCATACGGCCAGCTAGCTTCTCAGGAGGGCTATGGCAGCAGAATGTTTGGGAAGATGGAAAATGGGCAGTTTACAGTAATCTTTTTATAGAATATTTGTCTGGCTTGCAGCATAGTAGCTAAGGGTAGGCTGTGTATTTGAGGGTTACACATGGAACCTTTGCTGCAATCTTGATCTACATACAAATACGCTGTAAAATCTTCTGTTGTCAATAGTGTGATAGATGCATAACCATCTCTCTCTGCCCGGTGATGATGTCCAGGTGATTGTTAGAATGGCAGGTTAAAAATTCTGTGCTAGCAATTATTTATGATCAGAGGAAATAATCTTTCCTTACCTATTCTTTATCATTATATATGTTCTATTGAGGAAGGCATTGAAGTTCTGATTCTAGGCCACATTTACACAAACAGTCTCATGAATCCTGCTTCAAGAACTGCTGTGCTCTCTCCAGGAAGAGCTCCAGTGCTCTAGAGCTACTTTTACATCTAGATGCAAAGAATGTTAGCTCAGGTGAAGACCACTCGTACCAAAAGCTGATGGTTTTTCAGAGTGGGAGAATACGTGACATGATCACGGAGTTAGGAGTTAGAAGGGGCAATGCAAGGGCAGCCTGCGGTGGGTATACAGCGACTGAAACCATCTGAACATAGCACAGAACTCCTAGAGCTGCCCTGAAGCTGCTCAGAGGGCTTTTAAAGGAGCCTGCCTGAGAAGGACAGCCCGGCCCTTCGCATGGCAGCCGCAGCCTGGGCGATGCTGCCCGGGATTGCTGCCTGTAGTGCTTCAGCAGGAACTGGAGTGCTGTAATTCCATTAAGATCTAATCTGAAATTGTTTTCAGGCTCTGTTGTGTAAAGAAAGGCGCAAACGAATCGTGTGTCTGGGCTCCAAACCTGTGTTTTGAAGGTTAGAAATAGAGGCAGAAGAGAGGATCCGTTTGATTACCCGACAGCGATAGTGCTGGGGGCTCAAAGAGAAAAGCCTATGAAATTGGGCTTGATCTGAACCATGACAGGCCTGTTTCATGTGCCGAGGCTTGAGCTTTCTAGTTGGTTTTTTCACTGTATCATTCAAAATGGGGATGAAGTGATAAGTGTGTTTAAAGATTATTGTGTAAGTGCAGTACACTGTCATACAGTAAAGTATTTACCCTGGGGGGAACAGAAGGCAGCTTGGCATTTGTTGTTCCACCCCTTGGAAGTGCCTGTTTTCTGCAGCTGCTTGTTCCTTGAAGTCTCCTTTTTGTTGTTACTTTTCTCTCTCTCTGTCAAATCTTCCTGTTCAAAATAGTGTTATATTGTGAGATGGAAAGAGGAGGGTAAACACAACTCTGAATATAAAAATAATTATCATCCTTAAAGAAGATTAAAAGAAGGGCTGAGCATTTAGAAATTCCACTTTATCTGTAGTATGAACCACTTACTTAATTCAAGATGAAATGATAGAATTAAATCTAGACAGTATCAGAGTAGTGAAAACCTGACCGGGTAACATCTATCCTTGAACATTTCCATCTGTATCTGCCTCTCTTTTCTTCTTCTTACTCTGAGAAGATATTTAGCATGTGCAAATTAAAAAAAAAAATTAGAATACTTGTTAATCTCTTACATTGTTATTTATTTATAACAATTTAAATTACCATTAAAAACTTGTAATTTAAATCTAAATAATGTTTGTAAGAATAGGTTGCATGAAACAGTGGTTTCATCAATAGCATTTCAGAAGTCAATCAATGCTAATCCATGTTTAGATTTTAGATCCCTATTAACTGATGGTGACGTTGGGGAAAAAATAACAACCCTCTTGAAGCACTGAGATTTCATTCCGGTATGAAACGCGCTGTGATACAGCACTCTGGCAGTAAAGGTTTGTTAGAAGCCTAGAAACAAAGTCCTTGACTTAACATCTTTGAAGCACAAAGCATTTTTAATATTAAAGGATCAAATGGGGGAAAAAAATAGCAGAGTAATTTTTCTGTGAAAGAATTTGCTGATAAAAAATGTATCTCACTGATGGTTTGCATTTCTAATCCAGTGTGGATTTAGATGGAGCATCCCCTGTATCACCACAGTCACAGTGTGAGCTCTGACAATAGAGCATAGGTGGGATGAGGAAATAGGGAGTCATGGAAAACGTCCTGGGATGACTCTAATGGGGTTTTTGGTAGAAATACTGTCTTTGTAACGTGGTCCATTGTAAGAGGAGAGAGCCACGTGAAGCACACTTCTTATTGTGGTGTGGGTAATTCATTATGCTCTATTCTTTCAGCCGTGCTTTTCTGGGGTTTGCATATTTACCATCTGGTGAATCACAGCTCCCTCTTTGTCTGCTCGTTGAAACATGACCTTCAGTAATGCGTGCGGGATCAAATAATGAATTCATGGGATTCTCAGCATCTGTAAGGTCTCACTGGTTTACCAAAACTGATGAAATTATGTGGGTTTATACCACCAAAGGGTGTGGCCTACACTGCCTAGTACACTGATGGTTATAAAGTAGGTTTCGGGACCTCGAGGTCATCCTCTGCCTTATTCTTTTACTGAAGTTTTCTCATACTTACGCAGAAGGTGAATTTTCTTTTTCCCAATTCCACCTGGATTTTGAGAAACGTGGAGGTGAGAAGTTGAGTAGCAATAGAATCAATGAACGCATCACAGTAAGTGGTTTTGAGCAAGAGAAGTGCTATCAATCAGATTGTTTTCAAGACCTGTTTTTCACATCCATCAGCTGGATGGGGAACCTGAAGGAAAGGAAAGGGTGAAGGGGAACCTGAAGGAAAGGAAAGGGTGAAAGGACATCACTTGTTTTACAAAAGAAGCCAGTACTGTGGTGGGAACACAGCAGGTTCTCTGGAGTTGGAAGCCCATGCAGACCCTGTTACTGTAGTGCAAAGAAACGCCGAGAGTCTAGAAAGGTGTGTTCTTCTGTTAATGCTAAAGCTGCCATACTGCGATTTCCTTTACAGCACTGGGTCCAAACCAAGCAGCTCCTGAGCTGTGGCTGTGCAGGGCAATAGGAGAAGAACCCCTGGGCAAGCCCTGTAGGGCTGGGAGTGAGTGGCAGGTGGGGTGAGCTGGAGGAACGGGCTCAGCCGACGGGCAGGAACAGGAGGAATGGTGTCGAAGGCTCACCCCCTAACCCAGGCAGTGCAGGGCAATTTGCATCGGTGCTGCAGTGCAACAAACCTCTGTATTCTGACAGTCCCACTGTAAACTGAATCTTCCTTGGGATGTTGTAGCAATCGAGTTTCTGTGCAGAATCACAGGACTCGAATTGCCGCGGCTCTGCCAAATGATCGAAGGTGCACATCTGGGCAGAAAGATGGGTTTCTCCCCTCAAACACAGAAAATTGCTGCATTTCTTTCGGATGTCTTCTTGCAAAGAAATAAAGTGGGATAAATATCTTTGTTTTTCTGTAACTACTCACCAGGTTGGTTTTGCTCCTGGCAAAATCAGGTGGAATAGTAGCAAAGAAATGGAAAAGAAGAAGGAGCTGGACACTCAGCAGATAGCCCTGTGATTTTTCATCTCAGTAAGGAGAGGGTGGGGAAAGAATTCTTGAATGATGGAAATCAAAACAAGATCTATGTTTCTTTCCTGTCATCTCTCATTTCCACGCAGAGCCAGCATTTGTGTATTTATGACAGAGGTGTTGCTTTAGATCTGGATGGTTTTGATGCCGCTCGGGCTGCTGTTGTCCCTGCAATTGAGGGGGTGAACTCTCCACATAAAGCACTCCTTGGGTTTTGAGTGCGTTGGCACAAGGAGGCTGCACTGCATTGAAATGCTGTTTCATAAAAGCTGACGATTGTAAAATGCGCGGGTCAACCCGTGGAGAATTGGAGGGGGGGGCTTTGCCTTTGAAGGGTGATGAAAGACCCCGCGTCGAGAAGCAGGAGCAGAGGTAGCCATTTTCAGACTCGTTGCAGCACAGAACTGTGACGCTCACCCCTAATCAGCCGTGCATTGTTCCTTGGGTGAGACACGAGCTGAGGCTCCCTCGTCTCCAGAGACTTGGATGAATTTAGAGCAAAATAGTTAAATTTATTCCCTGGAACACGAAGAAATAGAATTCTGTATCATGCTGTGTTTTAATAGCTATTTATAGGATGCTATGAACCGCTTGAATCCAAAATTTTAACTTAGAATAAGTAAATCACCTTACTTGGGAGCTAATTTGATATTTGGACAGTGACACGGGCTGTGATTTCGCTCGTGTTTGCTCATGCACATCAGCAGTTTCTTTAACACGTTGGTGGGTGAGGAAGCAGCTGGGTTTGTGCTTTCTCAGTGAATCAGTCTCCTCTAGTCTCGTCGTTTTGGTCTGGGTTTTTTCTAGGAGCTTTGTGGGAACTGTCTCTGACACTTGCATTCTATTTCTACCATTACTCCTCTCTGCATTCCCCAATATTTTCCCCTGTCGACCTCATCTCCCCTGTCCTGTGCTGTCTGCAACGGTGCTTCTCATTTCCCTTTGTCACCGTTTGAACGTGAACTATCAGGTCAGCAGTGTAGCCCCTGAGAAATGACCTGTAGAACAACTGTGGTAGCAGGTCATCTATCCTTATTTGATGCTTTTAGATTCCTTAATACATTCTGGAGGAATCCGTCTTACCTGTGTCAGGATTTTCTCAGCAAGCAGCCATTTCCCCAGCAATAACAGTTTACTTAAACCATCTGCTTGGCTTCTTGGAGTTTTCATTTGCTTATATTGAGAAGATGAGCGTCTGCTTGAAGGTGCCTCTCGATTATAGCAACAGTAAGCCCTTGGCTCTCTGGGTCTGCTGCTCTGCCAGTTGTCCAGGCCAGAGGCAGAGAACAGATTGAACTGGGAAGTTCCGTGCACACAGGGATTTCTGACATCGGGTTCGTTGACTTAAGAGTCTGGTGACCTGCGTGCTCCAAATAAAGCTTTTTGTTCTGTAATTGCAATACAACTCGAGTCGTTCTCCCTTGCGCTCTCTCCTGGATCGTCAGGTCACCGGTGTCAGGTGATGATTTTTTCTCCAGACCTACTCCAGGGAAACACTGGTGTCTTGGAATGGGGATTTCAGCTCCCTCCTTGCCAGGGGGCTAATGTCTGCAGATGCCTTTGTCCTTGGCTGGCTGGTGATGTGATGCTCTCGTCCCGCTCTCCTGTCCCAGTTCTCAGGAGCGTAAACTTGCATTCACTGGGTGTCCTGTGTGGTAACTTGTCATTCTGATGATTGCTCCGTGTGTCTATTGATTACCCACACTGTCAGCTGAATGTCAGCTGTCCACGGCACAAAGCATGACATTGGAAATAGATGGTGGGCAAGTTGAAGGATAAATCCAGATCCACGGTTCCAGGATGTGCAGAGATCAAGGCAAGTGAAGGTGCAGCCAGAGCATCTTTTGGTACCAGGTTGGGTAGCAAACAGTGCTCAGCTGAAGCAGGATTTGGCAAAGGAAGTGTCAGTTCAGTTCTTATGCCACAGCTCTCAGTATTGACCGTCCCCTGAGGTGTATATAATCTATATGCACCCAAACAGAAGTTAGAGTAAGCACAGTAACAAAAGGGATTGAACATTCTTTTCACTTCATGCACACTGAGATGCTTTTCTGTGCTTGCAAAACACGAGCAGCCTGCGGTCCAACGCTCAATACGAGCTTGGTTATTAAACCTTTTAAACAGCCGTGGCCTTTTGTTTTCTCATTATTTATGTCAGGTAAGGGTATATCTGTTCAGGTAATCATGCTGTGTAACTACAGAGGAATATAAATGATATTTCTTTATACACTGAATAGCAGCCTCAGAATATAAATGATATTTATGAGGAAGTTGGGAGTGCTTTAAATATTGTGAAACCGCTTACTTTGACACATTGGGGATAATGATGCTGAAACACTAGGCTCTTTGTAAACTGGTTAATGGCAACAATTTTCTAAATCAAAGCAATCTACCCTTCCCCATTTACAATTTCATTTCTAAGTACTAAAGTCTCATAAAGTGGTTTACAACATCGGCTCTTTAGCTCCCGTGAATAGTTATCTAGCGCTGATGCGAGAGCGTCACCTTCAATCGAGTATTATATCTTTAAAATTAGAAGGAATTTTTTCCTGCTGTCTTTTATGCAGCAGTTGAGTGCCAACAGATGCAAAAGTTATTTTTAAACTGTGTTAGGGCCTGAAAAAGCATATTTTGTGGAGGTGTCATTTGGTTCTTTGAATATACTTCATAGTAAAATGTTTAAAATACCACAGTGCTGATCTTTTTTGTAACTGATACAGATGTGAGGGTGGACACAACTTTTCCTACGATACCTCTGCTCTTCGTATAGTAAAGACGTGATGGTTCCACCTGCATGTTCGCTGTCATTGCTGACCTTGCCTGGCTGGGTGGGTTTGGAGAAGCAGGGGCAGTATTATTCATTATTATTGTATCAGCAATGTGCATTCCCTAAAGCTTGCGTCACTTCCTGCCTGCTGAGGATGATCCTTCCTCAAGACCATTGTCTGTGTGTACATGCACAGAATTTTGCACAGGGAAGCAGTAGTTTTAGCCCCCACCTGTAATTTGCTTGAATTCATGTGTCTGTCAGCGCAGAGCCGCTCCCTACAGAACACTTTCTAATGTACCTAGACAGTTACAAGCATCTCAGGTGGTGTTCCCACCACTTTTCCCTAGAGAAACTTCCACATTCTCAGATCTCACTGTCAGGAACATTTTTCCTTGCATTCAACTGCAGTCTTTTCAAGAAAACTCGCTCCTTTCCATTGGAAGGAGACTACGCTATTCGCTCCTATCTTCACTTGTCTGCTCTGGTGACATGAAAAGCACAGTAAATCCATTTTAAACCTCGTTTGGACATCTCACGGAACAGTAGGTTTTTTATATCGTCAGGTCTGCTCTGTGAAGTCTCATTTGAATGTTCTCATGAGTAGAAACAGGAAAACTTGGGTAATATAAAATATGCATCATATTTATCTAAGGCGAGCTGTCTGTGTCTAATACACGTGTTGCATTAACACTTAGATGTGAAAGATTTATGTCTTCAACTCATCCTTACCCCTGTGTGCTTTCTTGCTTCCCATAGCTGGCAGGCTATTTTTAAATTGTATGTTCAGTAATCGTGAAAGCTTCTGATGAGCATAAACAGAACCTAACGGCGGCCCGCGTGCTTAACATCGTCCATAGCATGGATTTGTCCATGAAGATGTAAACACACTCCTCCGAAAAACCCTCCTCCTTTTCTCTGAAGGGCAGGCAAGGACTTGCCATAAAAGTTACATCCCTGAAAGAGGAGTTTTTCCGGATGACCTGACCTTGCAGGGGAGGCAGGACTGGCTCTATTTTCTCTGTAGTCCAGTGTATGCATCTTCAGGGGCAAGGAGTATTAAATCTTAATTTAGTATTTAAGTAAGAAGTCGTGAGTATGCAGGTGTGGAATTGCTGTTGTTTAAGCTAACAAGAATGGATGGGGACCTCTGTGGAGATGACCTTGTGTTGATTTTCATTCATACTTTGTGAGTAAAATACCAGGTGTGCAGCTTTATCAGTTGCATCTGAACTCGGTGTTGCCAGGTGTCGCCAAGTGGAATGATAGGGGGTTTTTTGAGAAGTTTCTTTGGGTTGCAGGTCTTTTGGTGGGGGTGGGAGGGGCATTGTTTAAGGGTCTGGGCATAGATTAAGGCTTTTATTCATGTAATGGTTTTGGTGTCATTAAGGGTGGGTAATGTCATATTTTTAGGTAAATGGTGACTTAAAATATGATAAGAGAGACATTGGCCAGTGGTAGTGCTGGGCGTGGTGAATGACAGAGCTGCTGGCAGATGGTGCAGATGAAAGTGATGTTTCCTGGTTCCAGTCGTTTTCAGAGTACGACCATCGTCGGTCGTTCCTCTGGCTGAGCTGCTGAGTGGTGACTTGACTGTTTGAGAGCATCCAGCCTTACTGCAACAGGACAAGATCAATCTTTCTGGAGAGATTAAGGCGGGAAGGAGATGTTCCCTTCTGGCCTTATCAATCCTTCATTGTCAGGCTTTAACACTACAAAGACTCAAATGCATTTTTAAGGAGAAAAATGGTGAATCGGTTTGTACTTGGCATATCAAGCTCATCTTTCTCTCTTTTAAGAGCTTTCTTGTGAGTTTGCAATTAGAAAATCAGCAAAACAGCAAGTTTGCGAAGTGCCTGGGGTTTCTTTTTCTTTTAAGTTTTTTTTAAAACATCATTTCTTAAATCCATGTTGTGGAAGCTGTGGTATGTGCTTTGTACTCAGCCAGAATTACCCCCTAGGTGGACGTGTCGCTGTCTGCGTGCTGTTGGACCGCTGACTGCGCCCGTATTCTGCAATTTGTCTTGCTTACTACAGTGTCTGCTTGTGTCTCGTCAGTGCTCGACAAGAAGATTGTCCTGTCCGTGCGCCTGCATTTCTAAGAAGCCAAGTGTGTGCTATTCCACGTTCATCCAAAGGGAGTTTTCTTCTGTTAAATCTCGAGTTCCTTGGGAAGAGCTGCGTGGGTGTACGTGAGCTTCGAGAGCACCGCTAAACCAAAGCGCGCTGAGCGTGGATTTAGAAAGGGTGCTGCAGAAACTTGGGGCACACGGCGTGCTCTTCTGTGGTGTGTGGCAGACAGATGCAAGATGAACTTTAGTCACTTCGGATTAATGGAAATTATTTTCTCAAGTCATAATAGTGAACATCAGCAGTCAGGCATTCTCTTTATCATGTACCAGGGAGGATAACTGTATGGAGCTCACTGATTGCTCCACACTGCAGCGATTGAGCATTCGGTTACGTTGTAATGAAACAGTGAGAGTCCAGTTCTCGTGAACAAAAGTCATTTGTATTTTTCCATTGACATTTTGAAACAGTGGCAAGTGTAATGGTCACGTGGGGGCAGAATGGGCTGGGTTTTATCTTGCCTAAAATCACATCATAAATCTAAAACGTGATGCTTATAAAATAACATACCTGGATGGTTGTCCTTGGCTTAACTTCCCTTACCTCATGAAAGCTGAGAGTGCTTGGCCCGTCCGCGGAAGATGTAAAGGTCTAGGCCTACCTGGTACAATGGAGATGTAATTGTAATGCAAGAATGTTCTTTGGAAGTGGTTACAAAAGTACCGGTGGCGGTTTTAACACACACCAATAATTAGAGGATGGGTGCTGTTTTGAAAAGCTTGGGGTTTGTCTGGTAACTTGAGTTTTAAGCCTAGCTTAACTTTCCTTTTTCTTTGATGTAGTCTCTTGCAAGCCTGGGCAATAGTTCTTCGTGAAACACTGAGCACGCTCAGGAAGCCTGTCTTTCCAGGAAAGGTGTTGGCTGGAGAAGGGTCTTTCTGAGAACAGGTAGTTGATGAGATGGTTTCTGTTTTGACGGGGATTCCCTTTGCTCCAAGTATCCCTTCTTAATCTTTGCTGGTTTTGCATAATCCGACCGTGTGGATTTTACAGAGCTGTGTCTCGGATGCTCCTGGAAAGGGTTTAAGCTTTAGAGCTCTGGAAGGCTGGGAAAGTCTTCCCGGTGACCACTGTTCCTGCCCTGCCATGGCTACTTGGAGTCTTTTGGTGGTCTAAGGGTGAATATGTCTCTCCTCTGTACAATAATTATGAATTGCTTCTGAATTATATTCTCGTCTTGGAAGCATCCAGAGGCTGCTGTCGTAGGTGTTTTAACAAAGCGCAGAACGTGTGTTTTACTCTGCTGAATGTTCAGTGTTCCTGCGTACGCTCTAAACCTAAACAGGGATTTGGAGAGAATGCTTACATGTCACTTGCCATCCCTCGGCATATGGTTACATTAAGATAAAGAAAAAAAAAAGTAATTTATAGTAACAGATGGGCTTGAACTCTCTTTGGAGCTGCTGAATACTTTTTAATTTTTAATTTACAATCAATCTTTCGTACAACATTTATCTTCCTCTTCTGTCACATTCTTTTAAAATATACGATGCCGTTTCAATACAGTTGTCTAGAAATTGCATATGAATACTGAGTGGTTAAAATTAGTCATTAAAATATGAAGAAAAGTAATTTCACTGAAATTTTCATGCATATTTGTTGCTGTTCAGAGTGTTGCGTATAAGGGGGGGGGGGGAAAAAAGGAAACATTTCTGTAATTTTTTTTGGCTGCCAGTAAATAACAGGCAGATGCATATAGCCCGTGTGAAAAACCCAACCCAAACCCCCCAGAAAACAAACCTCCTGAGCACATGAAGCATCTTTGAGATCCATTTTTTCAGGTGTGAATTAGGGTTGATATTCCGTTGGCTGTGTCGTTGAAATGATGCTTGTACGAGCCTGGAAAATGTAATAAGGCTTTTGAAAGTGTTCAGTGTGGAGAGGCAGAAATATTTTCAAACACAGTTCATTACTTGCAAAGAAATATTTCTAACTCTAAATTGTCCTATCAGCATTTCCTCCTAAACTAATTTTAACTTACATGTTCAGGAATGTAGAAAACTTTATATTCTCCATTCACACAGTAACAGAGTCACTGCTCTTTCTTTAACTATTTGATGCGCAGACTTCACCACACTGAAACCCCCAAATAGCAAGCAGCTGATCCTGTGCCCAGAAACCAGACACTCAAAACTGGATTTCAGCAATTCCTTTAATCTCCCATCTGGTGACTGGACCTCTCAGGAGCTCTGAACGTCATCCCAGCTCTGCGGCAGCACTGGTGCTGCTGGCTGGGCACAGCCTGCCCCGAGGGAAACAAAAGTTAAGAGCAGTTGCATCTAATTGTCCCAAACATGGTGGGAACGCTCACCTGAGGACAGTGCACGCAGGTATAGATTTCTTTAAGGAGCTCTCTGATAGTCAAAGGAGCACTTGTTTTTCTTTCTCATTTTATTTTTTAATACAAAAGACCAGTAAGGGATGGAAAAAGCAGCGCATAACTCGTGGCCTGGAAAGGGGCAGGACAAGGATCATGGGGCAGCTCTGTGTAGATGTCTGAAAATAATTGCTGTTCAGTCTGCAAGCAATTCAAGCCAAGTGCTGTAGTTCCAGAAGCGAAACACAAGTGTGCGCTGCGGGCAGCCTGTGCCTGGCTTGGGTGGGTTGGTTGGTTTGTTTCTCACTTTTGGATAGGTGCAAATCAGAAATTAGTGTTAAAAAAGGACCTGCTTTTTTAACCCATTCAAATGCTCTACAAAACATCTCTGGATTATCCAGACAGTGCTGGAAAAACTGCCAGCAGCTGCATCACTGCAGGCTGCCTGTGACCAGCCCTGGCTTGTCCTGCATAGCTTTGCATATTGAAAACCTCCTCAAGATTAATGAGGTTTATATATCAAGTCTTCCTGAGATGAGAAGCTATGCAGCAGAACTGTCCCATCTATTCCTCTGCTCTCTGCTGGGCCGATGAAAAGGGGAGAGTTTCTCTCCCAGTGTTCCTCACAGACCGAGCAGCCCAGTGGAACCGGTGAACACAGGAAGGATCTCCAGGTTGTGTCTCTCTTGGCTCACAGACATCTGAATTTGCACTGCTGCCCAGACACCATCTGTGCTTCCTCGGCACGCTGGGCCACCCACCCCAGGAACTCTCCGTGTCTGTCGCCTTTTCCGTGCTGAACGCTTGGTAGCTTTTAGCCCTCTGCAACCCCGCGGGTCGTTCGCGGCAGGCGACGTTTTAAAAATGCCCCTGAGAGTTGCACGCTTTGCCAGTGTTCTGCCTTTGACGCTTTGAAGTGTATTTGGATTTGGCTCTTCCCTTTTCATTGGATTAAAGTGAGCTTAGAACCCGTTATTTACGTAGCCGGGGGAGGTTAATCAGGGCAAGCAGGTTGGTTCCTTCTCTGCACTTGCAGTCTGGCTGCTGGATCCTCAAGATGAACTGCATGATCTTTGAAGACATCAACACTTGGTGCTATGGTGACAAAGTTCAGTGTATTAGTAAATGATTGACTTGCTGAGGAAGCAGCAGGTTCGTGGAATGGGCATCCCTCTGTGCCGGGAGGATCCACTCTCCTGTCGAACAGGGAGGAAGAGACACCTGAGAGCAGCTGCGTGTGGCAAGGTGTGGTTCTTACTTCTCCCTGCTGGAACTCTCTTGATGTGCTGCGGAGAGGTCCTGCTGCCCTAAAGCTAGAGGGATGTACACAGGGCTCCCTTAGGCCCCTCCATACCCCCGCTATACGTTGACCAGTGTTGTCCTGCGTTTAAGGAGAGATGTTGAGATGCGGGGAGCGGTGACGTGCCGCAGAAAGAGCACTGCAGCTTCAGCTGAACTCGGTTATTAGAGCACTGGAAGTTCTGAGCTGCTTCTCTGCCTGAGATAGCGCCAGTGTGAGTGTCTGGGATAATCAGCAACAGAGGGAACCAAGAAAGAGAAAACCCCACCAGCTCTACCAGCCTTCTTTTTCTGGAAGACAGTTGAAAGAGTTGTATCAACAGTATGCTGCAACAGAGGGCACAACAGGAGAGAGAATCATTAACACAAAAGAGTTCCGAGTACACAAACTCCGGGAAGACAAAACCTTCAGGCTATGGAAGCTGAAATAAGCATAAAGAGAATTAGGAAAGAGTGGAGGGACAGGAAGCCGCATAGATCTTTTTGGCTGGTAAACAGGAGAGGAGAGCTTTCTGTGTGTTCATGAAGTTCTGACAGGTCATTAATTCTGGAGAAATTGCTTCAAAGCTGCTGATGTGTGGATGCCATTTCCAAATACCTCATTAACTGCTGTCTGGGTTAAGCACTGGTGTTCACCAGTGTAAATCCAGCGATGCAGCTGGTGAATGTGCCTGGTTTGTAATGCATTTTAACTGGTATGTTAGTCAGGGGGAGGGGAAAAAAAGGAATAATTTTCAGTGGGATTGTTATAATTTTGACATTCTGAAGTATAAAACAACTAGCCCCTATTTGAAGAGGAGGACGATGCAGCATCCAGCTGGTAGAGGCATACTATTTGGATACGCTCGCTAATCACTTCAGCAAAAGTCCCTGGGTTGTGTGTCACAGCACAGACGCAGCCAAGAATTTAATGGATAGCCATGTGTAAATAAACATTGTTTAGTTTTTTCACATTGGTGCCCTTCCTTCCATTCCTTGGAAGGAGGGAGGTGTGGGACACCCTTTCCTCATGGCAGAGATAAGACGTAAATCTTGCAAGTCCACAATTGAAGCAGTGAAGAAAGAAACAAACTCCTTAATCCTGGCTACAAAAGTGACCGTGCACTACCTCCATCTCCTTAGCTGGCTTATACCTCGTCCTTTGCTAGGTAGAAGCAACAACAGAATCTAGGAGCTCACTTATTTCTGGGGCAGGAACTACAGCTCTGGCCACAGCAGGGGAAACATTTAAATAAATAATTTAAAAGTGTGTTGATAGTGTGAAAAATAATAGAAAGTTTCCAGAGTGTTGTTCGGTTCATTGTATGCTAGTTGGGCCCCAGAGAGCATCCACCATCTCCTTCGGTTGATTATGCAAATATGAATAAATATGTGAATACCTATTCCTGCTTTCTATCCTCTGTAATCTAATGTCTCCCCTGACACAATACTCTCAAATTAACTTCAGTGAGTAATGACTTGCATTTAGCATTTTACACCAAACTGTCATATAGATCATTTTCTGTAATACTTTACATAAATTAGGAATCCTCCCCCACGGAGTGTGTGTGGCTGCCAGAGAGTTTTTACAAGATTAAAAGTGCAAACAACACAATTCTGGTGTAATTTGGAAACACACAAAGAGAATAAAATGGTAAACTTGGAGGCTACAGTAAATTACAGTGTCAATCAAAGCCATTCGAGGAGCTGTTTGGCTTTCCCTAAATACCATTATTTTCTTTTGTGGTGTAAACTGGTCACTGATCCTGTTCTTTATTCAGTAGCTTTTATAGGTCTGTCCACGACCTGAGAGTTAGATGACCTGATTACAGAAAATACACGTGAGCTCTGCTTTGTCTGGTGACAGACTCGGTAGGTAAGGGCATCAGAAGGCTTTGCTCACACAGGAAGGATCCGTAGGCAAAGGTGAAGGCCCTGGGAGCGACTGCGCCGAGCAGAAAGTGCTGTCTGTGCTCAAGGTGCCATCCAGAGCGGAGCAGAAGAACCATCATTCAATATCTTTCCCAATACAGATAAATGTGGCTGAATCATATGTTCCTCTGAGAGTAAGTGGGATTTTTGTTTCACATAATTATCATTTTTAGCAACTTCCAGTGCTAGGCTAAACTTTCTTGCTCATTTTCACTGTGGCAGGCGAGTGTACCGAACGGGACGCGCACACGGCGCCTCTGACTCCGTATTTTCCAAACCTTCCACTGTGGGAAGCATTAGGAGCTAATTTTCAACTACAATTCGTAGGACCCACTTCCCCAGCACAAACACAAGCAGGGTAGGTGGAGTTGTACTTAATTGTGGAGTAAATTACATAATGGATTGCCATGTTCTGAATTGGGAAAAGTAAATGAAATCTTGAAGTGTCCAGAGCGTGTTTTGTTCAGACATGAAACGGGAAATACCTCAGAAGCTGCTGTCTGGGGCTGCTTTATTCCCATGAATGCCGAGCTGATGATAAATGCTGGGAACTGAGCAAATTTTTTTTTTGTCTGAATAAACTTTTAATAGTAGGAGATCAATGCTTTCCATTTCTGAGAACCTGCAAAGGCTCTGGTGATTTTTGAGGTAGGATGAAATGCTGAGCGAGATACAGAGACTTCAAGGCACAAAGTACAGGGTTCTTTTCAAACATGCAGGAAAATGCTAATTTTTTCTTCAACTTTAAACAAAGAGCAATTTAAATAAGTTCACAGGAACTCCATCGGGAGTGTAACTGGTGCTCTGGGGAGCTGGGTGGTTGTGTTTCCTGGCGTGCAGATGTGAGGTGGCCATGAGGCTGGGGCTGTCAGAAGGTGACTTGGGCACGCAGTTGGCAGGGGGCTGTCAAGAGCAGAACGTGGCATTGGTTCTTGAGCTCGGCTGCTGACCTTGGTTCTTCTCCACTTCAAGACAGAAGGCCTTGAGCCAGTCAGAAATAACAGGGCAATGTAAAGTGAGGAAAAGCTGAGCTCCATACAGATGTGTAGTCTGACAGAGTTGGTAATGTTTCTCAGCTAAATGGGAGAGGATCTCCGGGGAGCAGCCTCGGGGCTTGGCTGTGGGGCTGCCCCACGCGGGCACAGCTCACTCACCGACCGCGCTGCCCGAGGGGCCGGAGGTGCTGTCCCTGGCACTTTCCCAGAGCTGTGTGTGATTTAATTCCAGGTGCATCGTAGCTTCTCAGAGCTGGTGATGAAGTTTGAAAAATGCCTTTATGTGCCTCACTTTCGTACCGATGAATATTAAATTCTTGCGTGCCTTTTCTCTCATCCTTTCTATGTCCCCCGTTCCTTAATAGCTGCCAACTGTTACCCTGGCAATAGGAGAGAGTTTATTACCTGCTGTGTCATCACCAGGAGGGGATATTTCACAGTGATTATATAGTTCCCATAAAATGTGACTTAGGAAACAAACTGGGCCAGGACATCTGAATTCTCCTAAGAGCATCCATGTTTAGCTTTTCCTGTTTATATCACTACAGAGGAAGAGATAAAAATTTATATTGCTTTTAAAAAGATATAAAACATACTGTGAGCGTCACTGCTTTCCAGGGGACAGGGAAGAGGGAGAATAACAAGAGTTTTTAGGTGATGGAAGAGCAAACAGAAGGCAAAGAGGAAGGTTCTGTGGAACAGCAGGAGAGGAGGGGTGGTCCAAGGCAGCATCAGGAGAGGAGGTGTTGAGGGATGGAAAGAACTTCTTGTGTGTATGGGGAGGAAATCTGTCATCCAACTGCGTGTGCAGATGCTGAGCTTGTATTGCTGCATCGAGTCTATCTGTTTTGCAAGGGGTATTTGCCTTGTTGTAGAACAGGAAGCAACAAATCCTACTTTGAGTGCAAGAGATACTTGATAAGTGTCTCTGCTTCTCCTTGCTTGGCCTGAACTGCCTGGCATTTGACAGCATCACGGCAGTGTCCAGAGAGCTCTGCCTGAGGTCGCGTTACGCACCAAGAGCACAAAAAGCCCCCCGGTCACCGGGTCATCGTGAGGAGTTCAGGGAGTGGGACGTTGTCCTGTAGTGTGGGGAAGTTTAATTTGTCTCCTACTTGCCTCACCTGGGATAGCCTCTCGATTAATAGTTTATTGTCCTTATAAAGTGGAACAGGCCAAGCAGGCAGTGGGAAAAAAGAGCAAATTCCTGACCCAACAGATGCAGCTTCAACACATCAGCATGTTCAGACAGGAATTCCCCAGCAAAGCGATGTGCACTTTCTAGCCCCTGGCCCCGTGACTCAAGGGTGCATCTTACATGTTTCTGACCTGATCTGCATCAGGTTTTATAGCCCCAGATGTTCTCTCGACTTGTCCTTTGAAAATCAGAGTAAGCCTGCTCAGAGTTCTGTGGGCAGGGTTATCAAGCCATAGAAGTTTACTCGGCCAGGAGACTGGGATTTTGCTGGCGCTGAACCCTGCACTCAGTCACCGTTCCCACCCTGTGATAATCAGAGTGGCATTTTGCAAGTGAAACTGTTTCTGCTGCAGAAATAGTTGGTACTTGTGCTGTTTGGTACCAGGAGGAAACACAGGCTTGGTCTACTCTTAGGCCCAGTCTTTGCAACCAGATGCAAAAGTTATTCCTCACCTCTGTGAACTTCAGGTGAAGCAGTGGTGTGGATAATTCCTTCCACAGAGAATGGATTCTTCCACAGCCAGAGCCAAGGTGGAGGAGTGAATTCTGGCCTCTCTGGCAGATTGTTTTGCTGTGCTTGCAATAGCATGAGCCCTGTACCTGTGGCCTTCGAGGACCTAACCCCTTCAGCCTGCCTTTTGAGCATCCCCCATGGTGCATTCCGGGAGCCTTTGCACGGGCCTCAGGCATCACATCATCATTCGGTGTGTTGCCAGACGTGGATTAGAGGCAAACGTGAGTAAAAAGCCAGCAAAGATGGTTTAACCAGCAGGAAACAAGACTCTACAAACAGCGTGTGTCTGGCAGCTTTGCTAAGCCCCATCTCAGAACAAACTGCTATTAGGAGCCCGCTGGATGTCCATCAAAAGCTGTGAATTCCCTGTGGAAAGTCCCTCACTTGCTCTGTACGTGTTGTCACCACGCGCCGACTTCTTTACGTGACGGTCTGCGTTCCTTTTGGAGTGCAACATTACGCTAGCAACATGCAGCTACTAGAAGAGATGCCTTCACTTGTCAGCATCTCCTCTACTGAGGCACACTGAATCGGGGTTTAAATAGAAGTAAACTCTTCCTCCTTTACCATCCTGCCTACAGCATCCTTTCTTTACTCAGAGAAGTCGTTTTCCTGGAGAGGCTCTAGTTGTTGTTTGTAGATAGAGGGTAAAGTGAATTTTCTCTTGCCACAGAAAGAGCCTCTTCCTGCCCAAGCTGCTCAAGTCATACACGGTGGTTTCATGGTGATCTTTTTCCCTTGGTACTAGTCTTAATTAAGCCTCAAAAAAAAAGAGACAGAATGTGCCTTTTGGGGCTAAACTCGATTTAATTAACAACGCATTCTGCCATATTTCCTGGCCATTCTTTCACTTTTGCTTCTTGCCTGTAAAACACACATTTCTTGTTTGTGTAGCTAACAGATGAAATAAACCCATGAAAAGTGCTATATTTTTAACTCCAGAGTTTTCTTACCCCCGCACGCACCTTCTGACGTTTGAAGTGGAGCAGCAGGGAGGTTCCAGCTGCACGTTTCGAGGCCGTTGCCCTTGGCTGTGCCCCCGAGAGCCACTCGGCACGCGGCGCTACCTGAGCGCTTGCTCTGCGGCACGGCGGGGGCTCGAGGAAGGCGTTCATTTACTGAATTAAAAGCACAGCGAGTAAAGGCCTGGGTGGTATTTAAGCGTGTTTTATCGACTCCTGTTCTGCTTCTATTTACTGAAGTTCTCACTGATGGAAGATGATGGATGAGGCGATGGCTTGGCTTGCGAAAAGGTGGAATACATCTCCTCTGATTTATTCTTCTTGCATTGACAAAACAGCTTTTGGTGCAATTGGAGAATATCCAAGTCCGGCGAGATACGCAGAGTCCTGGCAGCCTGTCTCGCTGCTGCATTGCACTCGGGTTGTGTATGGCTCATAATGGAGATCCTGACAGATTTCAGATTTAATGTCAAGCGTTAAAGCCAATTATAGACGTATATAAATCCATAAGCCTGTCTGTGGGTAATAAAAAGATTTGTGTATTCGGTTCCTGACTTAAATAGAACTTTGTACCAGAGGGGGTTGTGGCCCGTAATTTCTGTGCTGATGTGATGCGCGGCTGTGTACACAAATGCCTCCCCAAATGTTGCTTCAGGATTATTTGAGGATGTAACACTCCTTTGTGTGCACGTTTACTTTTGCGTGGTGTTTTATTTGCTTTTGATTAGATCCTGATTTAGTTGAATGGTTACGGCCTGGGCTCTGCCCATAGGTTAGATTTCTCATGATATACTATGAAGTTTTCTGATTAAGAAAATGACTTAAAATATGTCATCATACAGCACTGTGAAAATGTGATAAGCTTAATCATATCAAGGGCTTATTTTCCAAACTCATGCATTTAAATGCAGCTTAAGGTAACACCACTAATTGTACTATGTGGACAAGAGCAAAGATTGCATCTCATCTTTTACATTAAATGTCCATTTCTCATTTGCACTGGTTGGTTTTTCAAGATCTGGAATGAAAGGTGTCATGATGGAGTTTTGATGTGTGTATCTTGTATAAAATCTCTAAAGTACATGTTAAACACGGGAGATCTGGCACTCCAGTGTTCCAGAATGCTTACCTGTCCTTTTAGTGAGTCCTTTTTTATGGAAATGAAGATTTTTATCTAGATATCTAATTTCTCTCCTCATTTCTAGTATCACTCTTTGCCATGATTTTGGCTATTTCCTACAGCTCGTGATTTTATGAATGCCTGTTCAGACACTGATGTTCACTGCAAGGCTACATCAGAGCTGTCAGACTTGACAAATAAATCCTCAACTCTTGGAACAAAAGGGCTTTCAATCACAGAGGCAGTGATAAACATACTGGGTTAATAACGCTGCTGTTCTTGGGGAGAAGATGACTCAAACAGCAAGAAGGTAACAACTGATTTTGATCATCCTATAGATACGAGAAGAGTATTGTTCATAGAGCATTCAAACATAGTTCTTGAATAACTCCATGTTCTTCTCAGTGCTTTTCATAAAAGATAAAAGAAGGAGGAGGCAAACAGGGCTCGGGACAGTCCAGAGCCAGGGTGTGAGCTGTTACTAGGCACGGGTTCGATGTGTTGGGTGTGTGCGTTCTGTGTCGTGTGAAGGTAACTGCAGGCTGGCAGGTTCAAGAGATGCTATTTCTTCCCTTGACTGAAAGTGCAGTTCCTGTTCCAGAACTGGACTGTAGGCAGGAATTTTACAGGAGGAGTTCTCAAGTCTTCTTGAAATGCAAGTTCATTTTGTTTCTTAAGTTACTGGTTTGGTGAAGAGGCCCAGAATACTTCTAGGATTGCATTCTCATTCTTTATGCCTGGGGACATTAGACAGACACTTGGAGAAACTCTGGGAGGAGGCAAGATGAGAATGTTGGCAGGGCTGGTCTAACCGTTGTGCCCGTGTTCATAGCTCGCTAGTAGCAAAGGAAGCGTTAATTGGAAAGCTGGCTGCACATTCCCAACTTCCAAAAAAAAGAAAATACAGCCCACCCCCAGTAAGAATCCTCACTCAGATCCTTATTTCTCAATATATGAGCTTTTTGCACTTCTGCCTGCTATTTGTTCTGTTCTCTCTGTGGTGCTCGTTTCCTTTCTTTGTGCTATAATGGCTTTCTTCTGCCGTGTGCTGTGGCTCCCAAACATAATGGAATTACAGTGTGCGAGTCATTGTACTGACAAGAGCTTTACTGGGAAGAGATTGCGACATAAAAAGCACAGAGAAAGAAGGAAGAGAAGCTCTGCTTCACAGATGAGACCGATGCTCAGAAACAAGGTGCTCGCTCCAACCCATATTCAATTTCTCTTTGGCAAGCACCAGAAATGGAAACCTAATCTCTGCCTCATGTATGAGGCCAGCGTCGGGTAAAATTGCTTTCTGAAATAATATAAAAAAATAAATATTAATTTATATTTCTGGAGCTTTCCAACATTGGGAAAATACAGAAAGAATCCTGCAGTTGCATGACTGCTTCTCCAAGAACATGCTACTCTCTGAACAGAGGGGTTTATGGTTATTTTGCTTCCTCTTTTCTTCTTAATCATGACCATCACCAGGCTTGCCTCCCGCTGACAGAGCGGTAAAGCGGAAATTTCCCCGCGGCCCGTCTTTGGAAGGTCATCAGATACCACACGACTGGAGACCACGTGAACAAATAGGTGGATGCTGGGGGTTAGTGAGTGTCGTCTTTTATGACTTAGTTCAATGAATTGTGTATCTCTGGTAACGTGGTTTTGTTCCACAGCCTTTACTTACTAAAGGTAAGGCACGAGTAGTGCTTGCAAGACTCTGTAGGATAAGTTGCCATTTAGAAAGGAAGATAAAAACCTCTACACTTTGTTCTGCTTAAAAAAAAAAAGACTGAAAATGCCTTGTCTCTGACACGCTGTCTAGGAGTTTGAGGCCAGGCTTTGTAGATTATTAATAAAGCCACTGTTACTGGTATAATTTCTTTCCGTGCTCAGTTCCCCATGTGAGACGTGTGAGCACTTGTTGATTTAGCAGAGCTGCTCCTGTGTGTGACAAACACACAAGCATCAGAACAGATTTGCCGTGCCTTTGTAATGGGTCCTTGTCTCGTTGCATAGACTGTATTATGGATCGTATTTGTGTATGTATTGTGTTGTGTTTCACTTTGTTTCCTATGACATAGATCAATGAGATCAAGCTGGGAAGTAATAAGAACTTCAGATATTAACAGCAGAGACAAGTTGCAGGGAGTCAGCTTCATCAGTGCGATTTTCCGTGCTGCTGCTCCTGAGTGCTGGGGGGGGTTGGCGTTCAGAGGGAGGGTATCGAGTCTAACTCTCATTTCTGTATCTAAATAAAATCCTGTTTAAGAGTTAAACATTCTGTGGTAAATTGGTACGGGCTCTGTGGAGGTCAGGCGCATCAGTCACTGCTACGGCGCAGTTCTTCAGATTAACTAGACTTGGCAAATAAGTTAAGCGTAAGTTTTAAGTCAAGCATGTGCTTAAATCTCATTGACTTTTTGAAAGCGGTACGAGTGCTGTTCTGTGCTGAATTGGAAGCTTAATGCTGTTTCCCTGTCATCAGTTGGAATTTATTTTTAGCTGCTCACACAGTATCAGAAAAGAAGGTTCTAGACACATCGTGTCTTCATAATGATGACAAACTAAGCCAGCCTCGCTGGTCGTTGTGCTGCTGTTTCTCAGAACTGTGGCATCTTTTCTAACCGGGACACACCGGGTCAGGAGCGCTGGGCTACAAATACAGCATTCCCAGGATTCCAGCAAATAGGTGCTACGGCTTGCAATGGATGAATTGGAGGAATATCGTTGGCTCGGGTTGCTGGTTTTCATTGTGTCTCTCCCCAGAAGATCGCTTCCCCTGCCCACGCATGGCTTGGCAGGCGGGCTGTGAGAGTCCCCAGGGCGAGCGGCCGCCAGCGCAACGGCATCTTGGCCACCGAGCTGCTGACTGAGAGCTGGCATTGATTGTAGTGCTGGTGCTGGGCTCTGCTCTCAGGGAATTAGGGACAGAACCAGAGGGAACGGCCTCGAGCTGGAACAAGGTGGGGTTAGACTGGACACTAGGGAAAAATCCAATTCTAGGATAAGTTATGAAGAAGTATGTAATGTCTCGTATTACTGGACAGAAAGTAGAGTGGAGAAAAATGGAACTGTGAACTGGGGTCTGAAGGGACTGCATTGTTCTCTGCAAGAAACACGGTCCTTGCCCAGGCTTAGGGGGGAAATCGCTGCTCTGTGGCTTCTGCCAGAAAAACTGTTTGGTCACAGTGCTCCTTTTCCCAATCAGGAAAGAGACACGGGTTGTTAATTGAGCAGTAGCAGGCAGTTCTAATTTCACGGGATCAAAAAAACCACAAAGCAAAACGTCAAAAAAAAACCCCAAAACAAAACACAAAGCAACAAACAAACAAAAAACCCCCAAACAAAAAAACCCCAACCAAACAAAACCCCACCACCACAGAAACAAACAAAAGCAACAAATCAACAAACAAACAAAAAACCCCGCTCCTTTAAACATCAGCCATCCCATCCCATCCCAGTTTCTTGCTTCGAGGGTAACAGAGGGATGCTCTCGGGATGCTGGCCTGGCCCTTTCTGAGCTGCTGAAGCTAAGGCAGCTCGTGCTTCCTTTCCCCAAGCACAGGGATGTTTAACCTCAGTAAGGGGTCCAGATTGCAGAGCTGCCGTGAAGGAGGGGTCAGCTGGGGGCTTCTTTGTAAAGCATTCTGCCCTGGAAAAGACCAGAAAATACAGCATTTAGTAAAATTGCTTGAAACCATGTGGGCAGACAAAGCTGAAAGCAGTAAAATTCAGGGGAAGGTGTGGTTCCAACGCTGGATTTAAGTCATTTGAAGGGAGGAAGGGAAAAGGGTGGGCAAGTTTTATACTTCGAGGTGTGTGTACGCCAGAGTAACGATTGCAGAAGAAGTGAGTGCTGTTGGTGCACAGAAATGGATAATCCCTTCACGTACAGATCGCTAGTCTCACCCAAAAGCGCGTGTTTGCGGCACGAACAACTTGCTGCGGAGCCAACAGCTGTAAATCTTTTCAGGTCTTTAACATGACAAAACAAAAGCAGCCAAAGCCTAAAATGCCCTTCTCTGTGAAAAGCAGCATGGAGCAGGATGTAGGAAAGATTTTTCACAAAGTAGCAGGCGATTCAGATGGAAAATGTCAGGTTTTGGAAATCATTAATCTTTGCACCGCACAAAACTGTCAGCTGTAGGGGCGTTTGGTGTAGGAGGTTCTCGAGAGAAAGTATTTGCAAATGGATTTTTTTGTTGTTGTTTTGTTTTTTCTCTTGTGCTTTGTTTAGGGGTTGTTTTCGTTTCTTCCCCCACCAGCAGCTGAATGAACAGGCAGTTGCAGTTGGTAATGAGGACAGTAGCTGCCAGGTAGCAAAAGCTGCAGAAAGTGGAGTTGAGTTAGTTACAGCTCAGCCAGAACCACACTCGGATGGCACTGCCCCTGGGTTCTGGTTTACTGTAAGGAGGGGGGAAGTTATTTATGAAATTGGTAAGCAGCTGAATGAGAAATGGTTCCGTGCCAAGTTAATACAGAAATGGGATCTTGGTAGGAGATGCTAAGCTCGCTGTCTGCTGAGGCTGTGATCTGGAGGGTCTGAGGTGGTTCTTCCTGGCTGGTAGCAGAGAGCCTCTAGAAAAGAATTGACTTTGATTTGGCATTAGCCAGTCAAAAAGCTCTTCCTGTTGAGGCCTACGGGAGGAAACATCCACTCTAAGAGTATCCCGTTAAGGAACAGAACAGCTCTGCACAGGGGGCTTTGCTCCCAGTTCCAAAGCAGGTACACGTCCAAGAGGCTGTGGTTGGGGCTGAGCAGCCCCACGGTCCCTGAGCTGAGGAGGGGAGGCGTTTGCATGGTAACTCTGGGGATCTATCGGGTGTTTCTCTCCTGTGCTGCATCACCGTGGTGCTGTTCAGTGACTTGTAAGGTCTTCTGGAAGTATCTGTGAGACTGACACACTCCAGAGAACTGGTAAGATTTGACCCTCTCTGTGTCAGGTAGCAAGTCTTTACTGAAATTCTCCCAGGGCTTGGGGAAAGCTATCTGATTGTGAGAAGAAGAATGAAAGAATTGCAATTGCAAAGTATTTATTTGTTCCAACAATTAACTGGAGGGCACTACAGAAATCTTACCGTGTTCTAGTGCAGAAAACAGCTTAGGAGAACTGTAGCAACATAATTAAATTGAAATGCCTCACAGGTCTATGTATGTGTTCTTACAGGGTGCTGGAATAGTTTACTGTCCCAGTTTTCAGTTGTGTGGGGGTTAGGATAGCAATTAATGCTAAAAGGGAGGCTGCTGCTAACGCATTGCGTTCTCATAAATGCGCCTTTTTCATCTTTTCTGTCTGCAGTGTGTTTTCTCCGTGGGGCTTGTTGAGGATATTTTCATGTCCACTTGGAATCCCGTATGGAAGTGATGCTTCCTAAGCTGTTCCTTATTTCATTAGATAGGTGTACAGACAGGACACACTCTACGGAGAGCAGATCTTTTACTAATACCTATTGCACATCTTAAGCTGTATTGGGTAGGAAAATAGCCCCAGTCATACCCTGAGCTCCAGTGAGGTATTAAAGTTGCAAACACCCCTGGCAGTGAATCGTGACTCTGCAGAGCAGCTCTGCGTGCTGCCAGCTCTGCCAGTGCAGCTGGAGTGGCTTAATCCAGTCCACCAATAAAGCAACAGGATGTTTTCAGCAGCATAATAGTAAAACCCGGATTGATTTAAGATTATCCTTTGAAAACAGTGATATTAAGGTGAGCAAACACAGCTGTTCTCCTGGCATTTAACGCCTCCCCTTAACTGGTTGCCCCTTGTTAGGAAGCGTATGAATTTAAAGGTTGGCTTTCTGGAGAGAAGAGGTTCCATGACACTGGGAGGAAGGTGTGTACCGGATCCAAGTTTTCACTCCCAGATTAACTTGGCATAGTCAGTAGGAAATAATAAAGGCCACGGGTTAATTGCAAACAGCAGTCTTTAGCCAAATAAGAATTCCCTGGTCTTTCTGCTTCCCCGTTTCAAAGGCGTTGTGTGCGGCTTTCTCTTCTTGGCCCCAGTGCAACCAGATGCCCTCCGTGTGTGAGAGTGTCAGGCTGGAGATGCCTTTCTGACCGGGCTTTAAATGGATGGGCTGGGAAGAGTTTCTGCTGAGATTCCAAGCGTTGTGTTAAACAAGTACTGCTGATCTTCCTATGCTGTCAGCCAAGGAAGAGCTGATGTGCTTTGTTATGCGACATCTGTTGTCGAGCATCGTAGGCATTATCATTTGGTGATGGAGGAAGAAAGGTGGGGTTTTTTTTCCCCTCCAACATTTACAAAAGAAATTAAACTGACATTTATCTGCAGAACAGCTTTGATGCTGAAGTAGTTTTAAGAGCAGAGCAGTTTGGCATATGTGTGGGTGATTTTTGCCCCCTCTTTTTAATACATTATCAGCAGTTGTACAGCAGCCTTATTACTTGCTTGCAAACAAACCAAAAACTTGTCTGCAGTCCATTTTGAAGCAGAATGTGAATAGCTCTGCAGTAAGCATCTCCTCCAGCAGCTGAATTGGTAGTTGGGCACATCAAAGCCCTTAGCCTTAATAATGACAATTGATTTGTGAATTCAGTTGGAGGAAAGAGCTCTGTGGCTCCTTCAGTAAATAAAACGCCGCTGTAGCGAAGAGTGAGCGCTGGAGAACTGGTGCAGCTCTGAGCCGGCTCTGAATTCATTATGTTTATTACGGCTGCGTTGCTGAGCTAGAAGTACTTGCATCAGCAGGTACTGTGTGTTGGCCCAGGGTCTGATAAGCAGCTACGGTAAGCCAGTAATTGTGCTTGGGAGAAACTCTAGTTTGCTCTCATCATTTGTGGACAAATTGGAGTTTTTAGTTTACTTGAAGTTAGTTTTCCCCGCGGGGGCGAGACTCTTCGGTGTATCGCAGGGCTCGTGATCCAAATGATAATTAAGAGTCTTGCCAACCGAGGGAGGGAAGTGGAGGTTGAGTATCTTTGGAGCAGTGCCAGCAGGTGAAGAACCCCCATCCTCATCATTTCAAAGCTGAGTTCAGTCTCTGTGGGGAGGGAGCGTGGAAGGAGGGCAGCGGGTTAGAGCTGTTGGTGTGTATCTGATGAGTTGTGGGCTTAAATACATTCCCCAAGTTGCTGGGTCCTAATAAAAATGCGTTGGTAATATTTAAAACCAAGTTGCTTACATTGTGATCGTTTCCCCTTGACTTTTACGTTAACAAGCACGTTAACTGTATCCTAACATAATCCACTTGCTGTTGGTGAATTATTTGTTACCCTTGAAAGGAATCCAAGCAGTTGCATATTTTATTTGCTGCACTTTCAGTATCATTAGTAAAATAATTGTTGGGGTTTTTTTATCCCCAGTGCTCTCACAGATGGATAAAATCCACTACTTTTTCTTCATTGTTGAGGATCAAAATGAGCATTTTAGCCTCGCTCATTTTTTAGCAGCCTTCCCTTGCTTTTCTGTCTCCTGCTTCATCTTGTGCCTCTCTGCTAAATTGCAGTAGTGACTTTCTCCAGCTGCCTGCAAGACCTGTTCCACGGTGGAGAAACTGTAAGTAAATATTTGGTGGTTTAATGGCAACCGTTCTGGCTGGCAGCCCTCCGAGGCGTGCGGCACATCAGCTAGCGAAAGGATACTGGGGAATTCATTCAGAGCTCATTTCTTGTCACCTTTGGCAGGCCAGGTCTCCTAGGCAACAAGAAAGCGTGGATTTTTAAGGCAATTTGTTGATCCCAAAGATGATCAACCCCAAAGGGGCCAGGTCTGGTGGCCTGGTGACAGCACGTGGGGCTCTGGCTGCACAGTGAGATGGTAAAGCTTCCTCCCCCCCAGGTAAATAGGAATGTATTTCCAGGAGACTGTTTTCAACTTCGTGTAACGAAAGCTGTCGCTGTTTAAGGTAAACTCTGTCATCTGCGTGTGACAGTAGGCATCTGAGATGAATTTTAGGGCTCTTTTGAGGTCGTTCAATAGTCTGTTGAGGCCTTGGTCTTTTCAGTCCTGTTTGTTAGCTAAAGATGCAATCTTTGTCATCATCCCTTCGACTCTGTGTACAGCTCTGGTGTTACCACACATTGCCTCGTAGCATTGGTAGAGTACTTTTCTTTCCCAGCTTGATACCCTTCTTACCTCGCGTTCTGGAAGACTTTCTGTTAGAGATGAATCCATTTAGAACGCTGGAGCATCTTTTTTTTTCTGTTGAAGATTTATATTCCTTGCATGCTGCTTAGAGAAAAAAAAATCTAGATGTTAAATAAATGTATGAATGCATGAGAAATTCTTCAAGTTTGTAATCCACTTAATATTTAATAAATGCAATATATCATTTTTATAAATATGCATAGCTTAGCTATAGATAGATGTAGAATACAGAAGGGATTACAATAGGATAGCACATTCATCTCTGTTGGCATCGGGAGGACCACTGCTGTTTCACCAACACATTAATCCTCACTGGTGGAAACAAATGCCTTGCCCTCCTGCAGCCCCCTCACAGCGTGGCTTGTGGAAAGTTACTGGTGTGGATTTCATGGAACTTCTAAGTTTCCCATGAAACGGCTGAAGAGAGGGGAAAACAGAGTCAGCTGGATGGGAGATTCCGGAGGGGAAAGTGGTGCTGCTGAAAAGGGTGGGGTTTACTTCTCTGTTTTTTTTTGTGGTGGTGGTTTTTTTTCCTTTCTATAAAAAGAGCCCCCTGGAGCTGTGTGGCTGGGAGGTGAGCTGGCAGCTCCTGGTGGCATCACGGGGAGGGGGATCTGCTGGAAGGCCCTGCTGCCGTTTGCCGGCCGCGCGGGCGACGCGATGGGTCCACAGCTCCCTGGGGCCTCGCTCGGTCAGCAGGAAAAGCCTCTCCGTAGAAGAAGCACTGCCCGCCGCAGGAATGGTGCTCTGGGTTCTGCAGGGATGCGCTGACACCGCAGGGTCTTTCTCGAGTGGATTCTGTGTGAGGAGACACTTGCGTGATACTGCTGGTGCTGCTGCTTGGTGAAAAGTGGGGGGAAAAAGTGTTTGCTCAAAGAAATCGGGATGTTTTAGGGACGTGCAGCTTTGCAGCTGAGTGAGTTCCGGGACCCCGTGCGTGCTCCGTGTCGGCAAGGTTCCACCGACACGTTGCCTTGCCTTTTCCTGGCCAGACAGGTTCACTGTCACGGGGTTTTGGCCGAGGAGCAGTGAGTTATTGAAGCAGGCTCGCTCGGTGGCTTACAGCGGTGGCAGGTCGTTCTGTCACTGCCCAGCCAGCTCCACTCACCACGCCTGGCTCTGTGGGTAGTCTCTTGTACAGAGCCTTTCTTTTACATGTCTATCACTGCTGGAAAAGCATTCAGCCTTTTACAGCTCCGGAGACGTAAAGTTAGGTAGGAAAGTGAACAGACAGGGACTTGGATGTATGTATATTATACACCCCAGCTGTCTTTTAATCCTCTTAAGACAACTCATTTCCATGTTGACACACTCTTTACCTGCTAACAAGCTGGGGACAAGGTCATCAAAAACCTTCTAGATAGCAGAGGCACAGTGAATACAGCTCAGCTTGGCTGCAGTGGGTACCAGAGCACGGCCCTGGGGGTTTGGTTTCTGGTTTCATGGCTTGCTCTTACTCACATAGTCCTTCTCCAGGCTGACTGCCCTTCTGTAAAGTGGCAGGGGCAACACATGCTTCCCAGATCTCTTGTCAGACTTGACGCACGTGAAAAAAGCCCAGTAATGATCAAAGAAGCCACAGTGCATTTCAAAGCAAAGCAAAATGGAAAAAAGCAAGTGTATAGCTAATAGTTTCAGGTAGGAGCATCCAGCTTAATATCTGGTCCCGTGCACACAGAAGAAGAAATAAGATTCTTTAAAATTCAGATAAGCAGGGTTAGTTTGCAGCTAAAGATTCCGAGCACACTGCTTTTGTGTGATAATATTTTAGATTTATTTCCACAACTTATTGCGCATTCGTTTTTTGGAGTTTTCATTGCAGAAAATTGCCAGGAGGAATGGATTTTGTCTTCCTCAGCTGGCAGAACAATTTTCCACCTGTCGCCCAAGTATTTGATGGGAAGGATTATGGTGCAGCTGCTGGAAGTTTAGACTTTATATCCATAGGAAGCAAGAGAGTCTGATGAAACTAATATACCTGTATCAAAGGTTGCCTTGCTGAGATGTATATACAGCACTTGTGACTTTCAGCATGTGCTGAAAATTCAGCAGACTCTCTGTTAAGATGGGAAGTACAGAAGTGATGGTGGCTCTGTGGGATGTTTTGAAGCAATCTGCAGTTTCCCAGCAGCGTTGCCTTTGGGTCAAAGGAACCCCGACCCTGGCAGGGCCCTGACGTCCTTACTGAGGCACGTGGGGCTTCACTCTCCCAGTCAGGTTTCTCAAGTACCCTGTTGGTGCAGCAGATTTCATCAGCACAGCTTTTCTCTGAGTTTGCAACTTTTCTCTTCAGGGAGGACACTGAAGTAGGGGAAGCACGGAGGGAACACCGAGAGTCTGGAGCAGAGCATCAGTTAGTGCCGCTTTGCTGGTCCACGGATGCGTGGCATCTCTCGCTGCAGATCTGGCAGGCAGATGGGACTGGCTCTCCAGTAGGTGCTCCTCCCAATTAAGCAGCTCTGTATCGCTTACTGGGAGTGCTGAATAACTGGTAATTGGATTCCCCTTCAACGTGTAGAGTTTAAAGAAGAAATAACGCAGTGAGACTCATCAGCATGCGGGTTTTATCCTGCCCGTTCTCGCTGTTCCGTGTTGTCAGTCTTCACTAAATGCCACGTCCCTGTGGGCTTCAGTAAATCCGCGTGCTAGAGGAGACAACAAAGGCATTCAGAGATTTCACATGGGCAGTAAAATCTCATATTTCCATCAATATCTGAGCGACTTGCAGAACAGCCACGTTGCTGCACGTGGGACAGGGCCATCTGGTTAAAAGAACGGAGATGAATCTCACCAAGTTGCTTCTCTGACTGAATAACGAGAAGTCCTTGTATCCCTGCTTTCAGCCCTTGGACAAATCTGTTTCTTTTTTTGTAGGGGTCAGGTTATGGGGGAGGAGATGGAGAGAGAAGGGAAACAGAGAATGCTTCAGTGTATGCGGGGTTTTATGATCTGAAAGTGAGGGTGGTAATAACGGGATCTGCTGCTGTTAGAGGATGCAGTTGTGTTATGAGGATGGTTGTTACTAAAGGGTTATTCATATGTGTCCCTGGCAGGTTTCTTGGCTTGTTTGGGACACTTCTTTCTTTTTTGTTAATATAGGAAGTAATGCTACTTATTTTTAATTAAAAAAAACCTTAGGACTTAGGATTTTTCATTGTTCCAATATCTGTTTTTAACATCTACATTATATCCTGATCAGCCTTGAAATAAATGAAGGATTCGTGTCTGCTATGATCAAGATTTTCTGCTGTGATCTGACAACAGCCAGCACTATATCTATTTCATACAGCAGTCTACTGTTTGTTCCTTAGGTTTTTTTTCTCCTCTCATTTTTGTTTCTATTATTGTCATAAAAAGATTTAAAGTCCCTATTGGACTAGTGTGCGGAACATAAAACACAAAGCACTTCCTGAAAGGTAATTTTCCAGGAATGAAAAATACAAGAGTTGTGTTTGATATTTGCTCTTCTGTCATTCACTGTTCCATTAAAACAACCATTTTTCTGTAACTATGAATGGCCTGAATCTTGAAAGCTGACAGTTACAAATGAAAAACCTCAATAATTTGAAATCGAAACCTTTACAAAGTTCCAGTAGGCGTTGGGCGAGTTTGAATGCGAGTTAAGGGACAGAAAAGGTGATGCACAGAAGAAAAGATGCATGAAGTTGTAATTCCCAGTAGTAAGTGCTCTTTAGGAGAGGCTTTGCTTTGGTCAGCAGCTACTGTAGTTAACTCAGCTGAAATATTATTCATCTTGAAATGCACATATGTTTATATAATGTCAGTAATAGCCTCTGAAATAGTATTTTATAGGACCTGCCCCTGGATTTGCTCTGCCTGGTTAGGAACAGGCAGTGCCTGGTTCTTAGAACGTCAGAACATGAGTCTGGGCATCACCTCCCCACGGTTTATCTGCTGGCACTGATGCAGTGAAGGTCTGTGACAGTGCCTGTCGTTTGCATATTTAATCACGTGTGTATATCCAGTCATAGAGACGTAAATACGGTGTCTTCATCCGATGTTTTATCTTCACTGTTCTCCCTCATCACGAGCGTGTTGCTGCCTGGTGAAGCACTCGGGCATTGGTGGGAGCACAGGATTTCCAAGCCTCTCCACGGTCTTACAATGGCATCTTTGTTATTTCCTATAAAGCAGGGATTGGCTAAAGCCTGCAGCTTGACTGGAAATTGATAAGATGGAAATGGCATAAAGATTCAATAGTAAAACACTAAAATTTAGGGTAATATTTTATAAAATGTGTAGTTTAATGTAGTTGGAACCACAGAATGCACTTGGAAATCACAACGGCCTCACAGCACACGCAGGTGCACCCAGTGCCCAGTGGGAGATACCCACTTTTAATCTAAATAAAGACTCAGGATGCTCTTACAATTCCATAATCTGCTAGACCCCTGAAGGTTTTTAGACTTGCTTCGTATCCTCTTAACTTTCATCTAACTTAATTTCATTGGTTTTGGTTAAGTGATGTATTTATTGCCCTCAGCTCCTCCTCTCTCTCCGCTGCTGTGCTCCCTTTATCTGCATGTAGACCGTGCCGTTTGGCTACGCTGTACGTGTGCAGTACTTTCTAATCTCCCATCATAAATTGATCTCTTCTGACTTAGTTTTGTTGCCATTCTCTGAATTTTCTTACCAAAGAAGCTACTGAAATAAATCCCAGCATTGCTGAAAATCGATGGGGATTTCCTGCTTTTGACAGCAGCAACTAGGATTTGACTCAATTAGAAGAGTTGTAGTAAAGGGAAAGCTTGTATTCTGGTGCTTCTGTGTTCGTGTCTGAGCACAGGAATTCAGAAAGTAAGACAGCTGGGCTTATCATTGCTGAGCAAATGCCCTTGGATCCTCCTGTCAGTGATGGAAGCTGAGAAAACTCACAAGCTTGCAGCTTCTTACTCTAAGGAAAGCACTTTTCCACTTCTGTATCACCTTAAAGGGGCTGTGGTAAATGGGAACGGCATAAAAGCATATTGAAAATTTCCTCTAAGTAGGTATGAAATCACAGTTTGCTTATTCCAGTGTTGGAGTGCTGCAGTAATGCCCTTCATATCAGTATATTTCTCTGTGGTTAACACTCTGATCCCTGCTAAATCTACAAGCAACTGTCTAAAGGAAATTAAATTCGGCGAAAGAAAGGAAGATTGGGTACTTAAGGCACTGGGCTGTCACTCAAGAGGATAGGGTTTAGTTTCCACTTCTTCCACAGACTTTCTGTATGACCTTAGCTTGACTCCTTTGTTCTTTCTGTGCCTCAGTTCCCCCTCTGTAAACTGGGCAGTAGTGATGATGTTGTTTTCCGGTGCTTGTTTTCTGTCATTTTTCTTGACCGTTCTTAGACATCAATTATTTGATATTTTGTGTGTGTCAGGTTCTTGCAAAGCACAATCCTGGCAGCCATTGAATTCTACAGGTGCTTCTGTAGTAACATTAGTTTTTAGTAAAGTCCAAGATGGCATTTAATCAATTAAATGAGATGATACAAAGGGTGTAACAACGTGAAAAATGCGAATTTTCCTTTCTTTCCCTCTCAGGAAATGATAACAGCGAAGCCCTTCCAGAGTCTATCCCATCTGCTCCTGGAACACTGCCTCATTTTATGGAGGAACCAGACGATGCCTACATTATAAAAAGCAACCCCATTGTCCTGCGCTGCAAAGCTATGCCAGCTATGCAGATTTTCTTCAAGTGCAATGGTGAATGGGTCCATCAAAACGAGCACGTGTCCGAGGAGAGCATGGACGAGGCGACAGGTAAGGGGGAGCTGTGGGTGCAGCCAGAGCCACCCCAGCAGGAGAGGTGACTGCAGCCCCAGGCTGAGCTGAGGGAGCAGGGACCTCCTCTGCTCCCATCCTCACCCGTCACACGGAGTTCTCTCTGGTTCACTGGCATCATTTATTCGCAGTGGGGACTAGAGAGAGGGAAACATCTCATTTTATGAGACTCCTGTCAGGATGAACCCTGAAAAGACACCGGTGTGATGGCTGGAATTTGCCTTCGGCCACCAGCAGTGGCAGAGAAACCCCCGGTGTGAAAGCGTGGCTCGAGGAGAAGAGAATGAGGAGGGAGAAAGTAGAAAACGATCAGCAGATTTTATCATGCTCCCAGCACACCCTATATCTTTTCTCATTTAGAAGCATCTTGATAAGTATTGCAAACCAATTTAGCGCTGCACCGTCTTGTAATTTCACAATTCTGTTTTGTTATTGCTTTTCTCCTATTTTTAACCCCCGAGATTGCTAGGCAACTCCGTGCCTTGGGAACAGCAGTCTCTGCGGAGCGGCCTCGCCGGCGCTACGAGAAACTCCTTTTGAGAGGCAGAAATGCCATTGCAACAGAAGTCACATCTCCTAAAGCGGTGTTTGGCATTCTTTTTAAGTGACACATTCTGAAGAAATTTCGTACCAAAGGCTTTTTGTAAATGCTAATCTGGATGAATTTTAATTTTTACAGTTACCTTTTCGAAAATAATTTAATAGGCGTAACCTTTACTTCCGAAGGCGCTGCTGAATCAATATAGAAGAAATGTCAGCCCTAAATGTTTTTCTTCCATATGGTTAATGAAAATTTGTCTTGTGAATACTGCAATTATGTTTTCTAAGCCTTGGATTAATAACAGAATAAAAAAAAGATGGAGTAACATTAGGTGGGTTTTTTTAATTAACACCCGTAACGTTGAGGTTTGAGCGATGGAGGCGTGGGCCTGGCAAATGGCAGCTGCAGGAGAAGTTGCCACTTGGAGTTTAGCCCGGGGATGGAGCTAACCTGAAAAGTATTGTTCTCTAAACCTCAGCGTTGTCCAGGCTGTCCCTCTGTTCCAAACCTGCCATCATGGTCCCTAGGACACAAAAATGGGAGGAAAGGCTGTCTGCAGTGTGATGCTGAGGGACAGCCGTGGATATGCTCTCACCATCCATGTGTCCATAGCCATAAATTACTCTGGAACTCTTCCTTAGCCTTCAGTAAACAGCAGGCTATGGGGTTTTTTTTGAATCCATCTGCCTACTGGCACTGCCCTCATTTCTGGAGTCAAATCTGGGGCATAAACACGTCTGTTAGCAGGCTTGCAGAGCGTTCCGCAGGCTGCCTGAGCTCCATCTGTGACAAACGGCGCTGGAATTCATGCCAAGGATGGTGCCTCTGGTTAAAGGTGGGATTGTGCTGTGCTCACTAGAGGGAGGTTACGCTGCACTCAGATGGGTCGGTCCTTTGCCATCTCTCTGCTATTTGTTATGTGATTAAAATTCTGAGATGTATGGAAATGTAGTGAAAAATAGCACCAAGAAACCCAAAGAAGAGGAAGTGTTATGCTAGCAGGAGAGATGTAGCTCAGCATCTCCATCGGCTCCTGCCAGCGAGCTCTCCGCCAGGCCTGTGCTTGGCAGTGGCACCTGCAGGGCCCCTGTGCTGATGGGTTTGCCCTGCAGCCCTGTCCTGTGCACATCTCCAAGGACAGGAAGGGTAGCTGTGGCAGGGCAGTGGAACGCAGCCTTGCATTAATTTGTTTTTATAGGACAGCAATAAAAGTATTAGAGTAACAGAGGAGTTGCTGCTCATTGAAGAGGAGGAGCAGCAGGGGAGGAAGGGTTTTTGTATTTGGAAGCTTTGTAGTTAGGGGCTGTGCCATGTGCCGGCTGCCCTCGGATGCTCAGGGGGCCTGGAAGGCTTTGCACTGAATTCTCTGCCGTGGTGGATGTGGTGCTGTTGGAGCAGAAAATGGGTGCAAGATGGACACGTGCTGGATGTGTCATCCGTGGATACGGGTTTTCACCTCTGCAGTCTGTTAGGGACCAGGTTATTTCACTGTATTTCCTGCGTGCAGAGCAGAGTGTGATCCAGAGTCTGCCTGTCCTGTTTGTTCCATAAACGTGGCAGGAGTGGGGCTTCGCTCTGGCTGTCTACCCTGCCTGAGCTCGGCGATGCTACTGTGATAAAAACATATTAATTATGGATAGATTAATTTCCTTCTGCTTTATTTTTCCTGCCTGAACGTTGCAGCACGCACCTCAGAATTAGTTTACAACTGTTTCACCTTTTGGTTTCACCAGGGGATCAGACCTGCTAAGAGTAACTAGAGTTTTCTTGTCTGATAAATAAAAAGATTACCGCAATAACTGCTGTCAGTGTTTCTCTCGTTTAAACAAATAAAGCTGACAAATGCTGAAGTTCTGTGCAGCTCTGTTATGTTTGGTACATGGAGAGCAATTATTCATCTGTTGCCAGCATTAGTCTATCTGCAGCTAAGCCATCCAACAGCGCAGAAAGCTTATTAGCATATCAGCACCACAGCCATCATTTCCTATTCTGCAAGGCTGAACCGGGTAACAAAGCACAGTGCTTATAATTTGCACAGTAATTTAAAGGGTTGGACTCGTGGTGCTTGTTAGAGTTATACAAGTCACAGGTAAAGCGTTGCTCTTGTTTATCGTGCTCCTGGTTTTATTTGCATGGATTTTTGTTCTGTGCCATTTGCTGTGAACAATTTTGCTGGCGTTTCTTGAGATGCAGAAGGTAGATGAGTGTATTTGTTGGTGATGATAAAGGAGGAATATAGACCTCTGTCCCCAGTGGGTTTGCTTTCTGTAGTTGTTTCTAAAACAAAGGACAGAGGTGTACTGTCTCTGTGCACAGAGCATAACTTTCCCCAAAGACTGACTGTTCTCCAGAGGTCCCTTCCAACCTCAGCGACTCTGTGATTCTGCTATTTTGGACGCATTCATTTTGTCTGTTGTCAAACTGGGAGACCCAGAAAAGGACCCGAATCCCTACCTGTCCCATTTGCAAAATGCTGAACCACCAGCTTTTCAAAATCAGGTGCTGTTTGTTTGTCTGATAGAAACCACTTGAAGTGTTGCTTCAGAAAATACAGGGTGATAGATGAATGAGATAATGTGTCAGTGAAGGGAAGCACCAGGCTGGAGACTCTTCTGCCTTAATAAATCTGAAGCTGGAAATGCCCTTGTTCACCGACGGCTGCTCCAGAGTTCTGCAGTACCAGTGGGCCTAGAAACAGCTTCTGCTGCTCAGAGAAATCATCGGGTGATGATTTCTCTGTTTGGCATCAGTGCAGATCATGCCATTGTTAGACCGGGTGCACCAGTAAGCCCTACAGCGTGCAGTACCTTCCTTCCTCCTTGCTGCTTCCAAAACCTCCTGGAGTAGCTCAGAACTTGAGAGGCTCTCGGGAGACAAGGTACCAGAAGCAGGCTGGTGACCAGCAGCACTGTCAGCGAGGCTGCAGTTAGTGCCTGGTGACAGGGAGTGTTCTCTCCCCAGGAAGACACTACTTAGAGGTCGTGGGGAGTGAGGATGGCTGGAGAGAGTCAGATTCAGCCCCTGGCTGACCCTTCACAGGAACAGAGATCAGCGCTGGGCAGTGCAGGCAGGCAGGGGGATCTGATGTAGTGTCAGCTGATTGAGTGCTGGGTGAGTGGTCCTGACTGGGGACGGGCCAGCCTGGAAAGGTCAGCGTCTGTCAAGGGCTTCCTTGCTTTACACCCTTGTCGAAGGAGTCTTGAAGTAGATGTTTCGCAACCTTGTTGGACATGACTGCAAATGAGCTTGGATTGGGAGGCTCTGGAGCTTTAACTGAGCTCATTCAGGGGTTTGTGTCTGTCAGCGTCATGGAGCATGGTGGGGACACATCCCTGCAGCCAGGCCAGACCTGTTGCCAGGTCACCAGCACTCAGATGCTGTCTAATGGAACTTACTGGACTGCTCTTACCTCTGACCGGTGAAGATCACTCTACAGAATAGTTGTATGATGAAGAATCCAAGGATCCATCACTTGGATGTTCAAGCTGAGATGTGCTCCTGTCAGCCCGGAGAGAGGTTCTGACCGACCCGGCGGGTCCCGTGTGCTCCGTCTCTTTCGTAAGCACTTGTTTTCACCAGGGCAGAAAACACAGGAGTGTTTTGTAAACAGTGTTGTTGAAAGCTGCATCAGCGTACTCTAAAAATCCAGAATGCAAATAAAAACATCCAGGCAACCTCTGTTTGTTTATTACAGAGTGAATAAATATTTGGGTGACATAGAAAGATTACTGAGACGATTCAGGCAGCTATCGCAGGTCTGCCCGTGCCACCGGGTACCTTGGGAAACCCAGCGGGCTGAAGGAAGAGCCGTGAACATCCCCTCTGCCTGCTGCTGGAGTAGTAGCAAAGATCTGTGTTGCTTTGGAGTGTGTAAAGCTTGTCTGACCTTCCCCACCCCTCTGCAGGGAGCATCCCCAGCGGGCCCCGTCGCTCCTGTTTACCAAAGGAACACGCTGACTTCCCGGTGCCTTTCAGGAGAAGCTGTTAATGATGCCTGAGATTAAGTGGAAGCCAATTTTTATGGAGTTCAGGTTTAGAAATTTCTTGCTGCTTTATAAACTTCACAGGCATGAAATCTGTTAAGATTGAGTTTTCATTCATTCCCAGTGAAGGGGAAATAAGTATCTTGGGACGGCACAGGAGGAGAAAGAAAGTATTAGGCATGAATGTTCTCTATTTTCAAATTAATGCTCTTCTGACTACCTCTTTCAGATGATTCCTAACGTCTTTTAACCCAGATTTGGGTTATATTTCCTCTCCCCAAGGCTGCCATGCAAAGGTAGCTGCAGCTAGGGCAGATATCCCACGTGTGGAAAAGGTGTCAGACTTACAGGGCTTCTTGGCGTCTTGTATTTACCTTCAAGCTCAATCAGAAGCAAATGCCTCTGGGCTGAGGGGCAAAACTGAGGAATTCACTTGTGTTTGGGAGGGTGTGGGAATGGCAGCAGGCTGGGAAAAGCACAGGGCTTTCCCATCGATACTCCTGGCTGGCCTTGGTTATCCTGGGGTCCTTCCTCAGCTCTCGCAGGGGGACCTCTTACTGCCTCAGAAAGAGGCATTCGTTTGGAGAGAACAAGCAGACCTGCAGTGGGCAGCAACGTTGCGCTGCAGATTAATTTACGGGGGGGGGGGGGGAAACATAAATTAAGCAAATTATCTGAGGTTATAAACACTGAAACACACAGGTGATAACACAGGGTTTCGGGGGGAGGTGTTATGTTCTTGCAGAGACCACAGTGAGCGGGTTCATTCCTTTAACTCCAAAGCATTATGACCTACTCAGCTTTTAGGATTTAATTAGTGTCAATATATTATTGTCAAAGTAATTAAAGCTTTGCCTTGGTTAAAAATGGAATTGTTTAATGAAGAGAGGAGGTTTGGCCAGCCTTAGCCTTGTGTCAGACAGCCCCTAGCAGCTAACTTTCTGTATCTTTCCCCTCAGGACTGAAAGTTCGCGAGGTGTTCATCAACGTGACGAGGCAGCAGGTGGAAGATTTCCACGGGCCGGAGGATTACTGGTGCCAGTGCGTGGCATGGAGCCACCTGGGCACCTCCAAGAGCAGGAAGGCATCTGTCCGCATAGCGTGTGAGTACAGTCAGTGTTCTGCTGCTGTAGGTTTTGTGAGGTGTGGGAATGTACGGCTCTTTTAGGGTTAAATAGAACTGGATGCTGGCGAGGTACTGCTGTTTTTACAAGCCCCCCCCTTGAGGTGTCACAGAAAGCACTCAGCGTTCATTGAAATGGAATAATTTCAATCAGCAGAGGAAAAAACTCTCTTCCTTTCATAAGGGGATTAGAAAGGACCGTCCCTCTGCAGAGCTGTGATTTATTCAGCTGAAATTCCTAACTCACAGCACGCAGGGGCAGAGCCATTGCCAGGGGTGAGCCTGAAGGCAGCCATGTGGTTGTGGTCACTGCTGTCACTATTTGCTTTAAACAGAGTCTCGTAGGCTGGGAGATGTTGAGTTTCAATCAGCAACGCTGTAGATTAATTAAGAGCTATGAGGGAAGGGTGGTTGTTGGGTTGAATCTCTTTAGAATAGAAGACTCGTTCCAGAATTTTGGAGAAGAGTGGGGAGCAGAGGACAACCACTGTCCCCAGACAGGAAGCGTTCACTCAGTTTGTCTCTGTTCCTTTTCCTCCAGGCCCATAGCCCACAGTTGACAGATTGTTATACGAAGGATGCAAATAATGGGAAATGCAATAAATGCCATCATAGCAAGGGAGACGTAAAGACAGCACCCAAACCCAGTTGTTACTGTGAGACTGTGGAGATACTCAAAGCCTCATCTGATTTTCTCACCTTGCAATTAGATCTGCTACATTTTCCTGACAGAATCAGAGCCTGAAACCCTCCTTTTTCATCAGTGCTGCTAGTGGGGAATTGAGGAAATTACTTTCTCCCAATCTGTTGTGAACCCCTTTCCTTTAAATCACCAGTTCAGGTCCTTAAAGACCTAATCCCATGAAATGATGGCAACAACCTGCAAAGAGCTGGGAGAAATGCTTCTTGGAAGGAGACGAGGGGCAGGAGGGACAGGTTGGGGAGGTTCAAGCGAGGACCTCGGAATGGTAACTTTCTCAGGTAGCGGTCTCATAATTCTTGATAAATCTTTGAGAGATTGTGCTCTTTTAACAGGATAACTTAAAATAACAATGTAACAACTCCATGTTTTTATAAATGACAAATGCCTTTTTTTGTTGGCTGATTTAGTTCGAATAGGTAAATACGTGTAAATTCCATTTTTTATTTCATTGCATTAAGTGTCTGAACAGTGAATGAGCTAATAATTCCCCGGGATGGCTAAGCTGCAGAGGACTGTTATTCTGAATTGAATTTTTATTGACTTTTCTCTGCACTGTGATTTCCCAGCCCCGTAATTCGGCAGTAGGGGTAAAAATGAGAATGAGCAGAAGCAGGTGGAGCTGTGTGCTGGGACGTTTAAACCCCTCGCCGTGGTACCAGTTCTTCTGCAAACCAGACCCCCGGCTGCCAGCCCGAACTGCAGCTGCCCTGTTAAGCGAGCAGCCCCCCAGGGAGGGTGGCATGGGCTGAGCCTGGCTGAAAGCTTCACCTGAGAACCGAGTGCCGTGCTGCCCGCGTGCCTGGCTCCTCTGCCTTGAAGCCGGGAGGCTTTCTAGGACAAGGAGAGCAGTTCTGGAGTGCAGAGGTGAGGGGACTTGTTAGTACTCCAGGCAGAAAAAATGAATAGCTGCCAGCAGATGTCTATAAACCACCCCCTGAGAGCGTCCAGGGCCTGTCTCATCCCATCTGTGGCGAACGACCTCCCTCCCGAGAGCGGGACACGGATTTCTGACTGGGGGTCCCTGCGGGGGACTCGAGGTGAGAACGTGCAGGCCCAGTTTTGATAGCAGGCAGAGCCTGGGCCTCTGTCACAGCACCAGTCTGTGCGATGCCTACTGTGGGAGTGTCGACTTCTCCCTTCTTTCCTCTTTCCCCTCCTTTCTTTCCTCTTTCCCCTCCTTTCTTTTCTCTTTCCCCTCCTTTCTTTCCTCTTTCCCCTCCTTTCTTTCCTCTTTCCCCTCCTTTCTTTCCTCCTTCCCCTCCTTTCTTTCCTCCTTCCCCTCCTTTCTTTCCTCCTTCCCCTCCCT
>JANVCC010000267.1:1864241-1916753 GCA_025345505.1 Todiramphus chloris collaris | reverse complement strand
CTTTCCCCTTTCCCCTTCTTTCCCCTTTCCCCTTCTTTCCTCTTCCCTTGTACTTAAAGCGTAGAGATTCTGAATTGTGAGTGAAGTCCAAAGCACTACAGCACTTACTATTTCTCTGAAGAAGCAGGTACGTATTTCTTTATAATAGTGTGGAATGCAGAGAAAATGAGGAGAAGGCTCCTACTCCATTTTTCATCCTAATGAAGGCATTTGTAGGCGCAACTGCAAACTAACTGCTAACGAATGACTTCTTAAATAGAGTACTCGAAAAGATATAGGTTATCTGGGGGGGAAAAATCAACCTTAAGAAAGAATCATCAGAAGGAGAACACATGCGCTGCGTGCATCTTTCGGCAGTGACTGGCTTGCTAAAGCAGCTCTTAATGTGCTTTATAAAATATGTTAAAGTGTCACCGATTCAGAGCCTCTGCTGTTTAGGGGGGTGTATTTCACAAAGTGTAAGCAATGGGGAAAATTAAATCAGTAAATCCACACTGTGGAATCTCAGACACTGTTTGAAGGAAATGAGTGTGTCTAATGGAAGCACCCTAACTCTCAAAGCACCTGCAGTCAGAACCGTTCCTTCCCTTTGGTCCTCCTTTCACAGCCAGCAAAACTTGACGTATTTATTCCTGGGCAGAGCTGGGTTGGGTCAACACCACGGTTTCCTTTGTGCCTGTTCTGGTTCACCCAGACACTTGCACATGGAAGTGCTGTGGGCACATCGGGGTGAATCTGGGACAGTGTGCCCTGTTTCTTACCGAGCTACCAGCTGGGCTGCGGTGTCCGAAACGGAGCAATCTCCTCAGCCAGTTCGGAACGCGTGGAATCGCTCTCAGTCCCTTCCTCTCCTTGCAGCTTGCAGTACGTGGGTGAGCTAACAAAATGCTCACAGCGTTTCAGAAAATACCCTGGCGCTCATCTGAAGCAGTGGAAAGTGATTCACCCAGCCTGGGATTCATTCAGCTGGTTCTGATGGCACCCAAACAGTGCCATGATCTTGTTGGTGTTGCGCTGAATTCTCCTCCTTTGGAAAGGCAGTGGCTTGAGAGAGGGAAAGCACAGTGGGAACCATGGAGTTGGTGGGTTCTAAACCCGACTGCGGTCACACACAGATTGTTTCTTAATGGGGAGAGAATGGAAACACAGCTAAAGATGATAGAACCTCCTTGCCTGTGGCAGAAGTCCCAGCTCCGGGTCGTCTGTCTCTTTATTCACACCCTTGAGAACTCGGCAAGCGCTGCTGTTGCTCACGTCTGCACCGGCATAGGAGTGTTGGGGGGAGGAATGGCTTCGGGGGTGTAATGATTCATTCCATTAAACTCTGCAGATTTACGGAAGAACTTTGAGCAAGACCCGCAGGGGAAGGAGGTTCCAATCGAAGGGATGATCGTCCTGCACTGTCGGCCCCCCGAGGGAGTCCCCGCGGCCGAGGTGAGGCTTCGCGCGGGGTCCTGCTGCTGAGCCGAGAGCAGACGGGGCCCAACTGCTCTGTGCTCTCAGCTCCAGCGTTGGCTACGGTGTTCTTCTCTCTCAGACTGCTTTAAATAGGTTTTTTTTGATCACGTAATTTTTTTAGAAGTGTGGGTTTTTATGAGCGTTTGGGAGTGTTTGCTGAAAAACATCCCAGGTTTGGTACAGTTTTCGAGTTCTGTGCTTACAAACTGAAAACAGATTGTTATTTATTTTCTCAGAAACTACTTTTCTCATTGAAAAACAAACTAAAAAGCCCCAAAAGATATTTTGATAAATTGTTGTTGGAGAGAGAAAATCTGCTGCAGATAATAATTTGGTGCCTTTTTGCTTAGCTTTAAATGCGCTTTTTGTCAAGAGAGTTGAATCTTAACAGGAAACTGTTAAGGGATGGGGATGACTTAAAATGATAATGGCCAGACTATTGGAAGAAATTGTTTTCAGTGGGTTGTGTTTAAAAATCTGCTAGGGAGGCATTAAAGAAGAAAGAAAACGTGGTGGTGGAAACTCTTGTGGCATCCCCCTGTTCCTCTCTGTCGCAGAGCAGACTGCTGGTGGGTGGTGGTCTTGAGGCAGTGCTGCCGTGGCCGGGCTGAGGTCAGCAGCTGAACGCTGTGTCTGGGTGAGCTGCAGTCACCACAGTCCCCAGCTGCCCTGGGGCTGGAGCTGTGGGGTGGCCCCAGTAACACGGTGCCACTGAAAATCAGCTGGGAGTGTTCCAGACCAAAGGAAAATGAGTTAGACATAAGAACGATGAGCAGATGAGTTAGTATCTCGGCATCTGATGGACATTACCCTGTCACTCAAATCTCTGCCGCTACGTTCTCCTCAGCTGTGCATTGCTTTTGCTCATGTCTGCATGGACACTGAATTACAGGGAGCTGCCAAAACCATTGAGCGTGTAGTCTGGTAAACAGAGCTATTTTGTAGACCAAACAAGCTTCCGAAGGTGTAATGGCCTGGCCACCCGTGCTCTGTGAGGGCCTCATTGCCCATGCTCTCTGCAGAAGGGATGGAAATTGCTGCCCGTGGAGGGTCCCCAAAGCCACCAGCTGGCAACCTCAGTGACCTTCTCTCTCCGCAGGATGTGCTGCTAGCCCAGCTTTTCTGAACGCCTGCCCTCCAGACTGCCCGTGTGCTCTGTCTCAGATAAAGCTGCTGTCTTTGTGGGAAAAATTCCCACTCTGCTTATTCCTTTCACCCCGATTCCCCTCGTTCCACAAAACTAGACAGACTTTATGGTAAAACAAGTGAATGTTTATTAATAAAATGCTCAAACTCAGGTTGTAGGACAAAGGCTGGAAAGAAGCCAAGTGAAATGAAGTGTGCTGTGGCCACTTACTGGGCTGCAAAATACCTTCCTTAGCTGTGGAAAAATGAGAGACCCGCGGTCCTGGTGGAGTGTCAGCCACGGGCACTGGCAGCCCTCTGTTCATGGAGCTCTGCCACGTCCGGCTCCTTCGATTTCTGGTTGTCTTCCTCTTCCTTCCCTTCCTTTTTCACCCAGCACCATTTCTTTTCTCTGTGCAGTTGCTCAGTATGCTCTCTCAAACCTTTACAGGTTTGCATGGCACCGTGTGTTCACTGAAGGAATGTTCTGTTATGTGATCAGGGTCCTAGAACCTTCCTTAGGAGATAATTTTCTGTGCTACCTTTTCTAATTCAGCCGTTTGACAAAAAAATTGTGATTCTCAGTCAACACTGTTTGAATTTTAGAACGATTTGAACTACACTGCTTCACTCTCAACAACCAAACAGGATATCTGTCTTTTATGAAAGTTAGAAATGGACATTTTAATTGCTTTCCTACAGATAAAAAAAGTAGAGTTCTCAATAAACCCTGACTTACTGATGTGGATTGTAAAATTGTTATTGCTGCTAATAAAGCCTGTAAATCTTAGCAGGTTATATTTGCTTTGGACAATAAAGTTTCACATAAAGGCTCAGAACACAAGGTTAATTCTATGCTCATCAAGGTAAACAGTCTACTGGAAATAATTCAGTGTCTTTAGAAACTGGGTACTGGATTCGGGTAAGTACTGGCTCTGGTATGTGGCAGTAAGCTTGAGGAGATAAACTCTTTTGGTATTTTCAGGTCGAAGATGACCTGCCTTGTTAAACACGTGGGTGAGAAATGACTGAAATAACCAGGAAATCTTGTTCAGTAATTGTTACGTGGCTACTGAGAAGTGTAGAAGGTTTCAAAACCCAGTGCTGGCAACCAATCTCTGGTTCTGATCCAAGAATTTATTTCATTAGGATTTGGACGAAACCCTAGATGAAAGCATAAGGCTTGAAATAACTGCAGACAAAGAAGCTCGTCTTCCATTTCATTAGATGCAAAATAGATGCTAATTGTGGCATTGTTGTTTTTCATTTGTTCGTTTGTTTAATCCATACTCTGCATGGACCTGGAAATGTGAAAACAAACTGGGTAGGAGACTCCAGGCCCTTGCATGTTACCGTGCCAGTATTGGCTGAATCCCTTGGGAGAGTTTTGGTTATTCTGGCCAATGCAGACCTTGGGGAGCGTTATTTTCCCACCGAGCGCACGTTTCCTGGGCTTGCCGTAGTCACGAGGCAGCCTAGCAATGTATTTCTGACAATGGCTATGAGTGACTGATGCAGTCAAACCTCCGATCGTGCAACGCAGCCCAGTAAGAGGCAGACCCTTTACAACTGGAACGAAGGTGAAATTCAGCTCAGTTATTTATGTGAGCCTGCCCCATTATCACCAATATAAACCTTAATCTCTGGAACTGGTTTCCCGCAGCTCAGAGGTGCTGTAGATTTCCCAAGTCTAAGAATAGAAGCATTAAATGTAAATGTTCTTGATCTGCACCATAGTGTAATCTGAACAATGCTGCCATTAGTGCTGGAAGAAGTGGAAAGCAGGGGTAGTCTGCGGTGACATCCTCATTCCCTTGGAGTTACCAGGAGCCTTTCTTCACTACTCTTCCTTTCCACATTGCTGCTCACTCCTCAAATATTTTCACCTAAGTCATTTTAGTCACTGTTAAAGTTTCCTTGTTTAAAAATGAGTGAGTAGATCTCAGGGACTTCTTACTAAATATATCAGCATTTCCCAGGCATATTTATGTCATTAGTTGCCATCAGTGGCAACCTCTTAACTCTGCTTTTGTGCAGGAAAAAAGATGTAACTGAGTGGCAGCATCGGGGTCCGCAGCCGAGCACTGCCGAGCTGTCGGCACAGCGTGTTTGCCAGTGGTGCCTCTCGGTACTAATACTTTACTTATTTATTTATTTACGTTGGGAGTGGGACATAGAGATCATAACGGCAGTCGAGACCAAACCTCAGAGGGAGGTTTAGTTCAGTTTTGTTGGGAAAAATTTCTGTTTCCACCATCTGTTCCAGAATGAGCAAGGCTTCCCGCTCTCGTCACCAACAGCAGCGAAAATACCCAGATGAAGTTTGTTATATGCATTAATTTCCACACACAGGATGTATGAGAGCAGTTAGAGGAATAAGGGTTGGAGGTTTAGATCCATAGTTTAAATGTAGCTAAACTGTACATGGCTTCAGACTTGGCTTGTATGAATCAGCTGACAAATAACGTAGCTCGTGCGACGTTGTCAGTGCTCTGCACGTGCATGCAGTTCAGTTTGAGTAAGCGACACCCTAGTGAAAGCAGAGATCCAGGAGGGTCACAAATCAAGAACAGCAGGATTCTGATTCACCCTTGGTGTTCTACAGGCATCAGGAGCACCAGATCCTGCTGAGGCAAGCGCTGACTGTGCTGCTGCTCTGAAGTGCACTGGGCTGTCTTGATTCATTTAGCAGCAAATTTCAGCTGCTTGTGCCAGCCAGGTCTTAAATAAAAGACATACAGAAGAGCATCTCTCTAAAGCTGCATTGTCTTTCCAAGAATTTGATTACATCATTCGTGGAGCCAAAGTCCACCTCTGGCGCATGAAATGCTTTTGAACGTGCCTGATTTTACTGACTGTAAATCTCAGGTGGCAACAGCAGTCAAGAAGCTGAGTCCCCGAGGGGTAGCCTCTGCTACCCTTCCAGCAGTGTGAACGGCTTTAGCAAACGATGAAACCAGTTTGGACTTGGTATGCACAGGCACGAGCACCTACCTCTGAGCGTGGTGATGCCAACTCTGGGACGTGCTGCCTGGGATGCAGCTGATGAGCGGGTCCAGCTCTGCCTCCTTCGTCAGGCTCTAGCCAGCCCACCCCGTGTCTCTCTCTCCAGCCTTTGCTGGAGGGTCTCCAGCCTCCAGAGTTTGCCTCTGGAAAAAAGAGAACACGAGAGAATTCTGCACCTCTCTGCTTTGGGAGGTTGCTGAGGGTTTGGGGCATTCTGGGTGTGTTGCCAGATGGAAGAAAGGTTCTTAATGTTCTTCTCTGCATGGCAAGCGAGTCGGAGGAGGTGGGCAGCTGTGCCTGCAGGCACCAGCACCCAGCCCCAGTAAATTCAGGTTTTTGTGAGTTAAAACTTCAAAATAAAAAAAAAGAAAATCCCACATTTAAGTAGAATATCTGACAGTCCCCTGCAGTGGCAAATGTTGATTTAAATACAATAGAGGCTCTGCTGGCACAGGCTTCATGGGCCCAGAGCCATTTCTCCCACGGAGGATGCAGAGTGGGCCTGGGGAAGAGCAGTTCTGGCTTTGAGTCCCAGGGCAGGTTCTCCCTTGTGTGCAGTGGAGGCCTCGGTTAGCTTGGAGCGTGTGCGGCGAGGCTGTTGGGGGATAGTCCAGGAATCCACGAGACGCTCTGGTGAATCCTCCTCTGCTGGCTTCCCCAGGGCCCCGCGGGGGTAAACCAGTGCAGGGCTAGGAAGCTGGGGGGCTTGGTGCCGTGTAAGAGGTTGAGATGCCACCACTTTGTGTAAGGTCTGAGTAACCCTGTGCAGGTCGGTTCACAAAGCTGGTTAAAGGAGTTAGACACGTCTGGGTCCCTCAGCCAGCCAGGGTAGGCGACCCCGCCGCTTCTTACAGCTCAGCTTTACATCGATACCCAAAGTGCAAAGCAGGGGAGGCACAAGCTGCAAGATTCACAATAGGTATTAAGCCCTCATCCTTGAGAAATACGTGTTGTACTGCTATTTTCTATGTATTGCAGCCCTGCCATTAGCATGATCTAGTGCTGTTCGTACCTATTACCTTGACTATACAAAGCAGCTTGGGTAAGATTTCATATCCATAACGCTGGCAGGTCCGTAACCTTCATCATACCTTAGTGTTTTCCTGTACTCTTGCCAAAGGATATTTTTCTTTCTATTAATTTTAAGAACATACTGAGCACTGGAGTCAGTGCCTCTCAGTGACACAGTCATTTACTTCCAAAGTGAAACAGTGAAGAATGCGGCCAGCTTGATTCTGTCACTTTGTGCAGCCCTGTCCCAGCTTAGATGTAGCATCTGGAATCAATATGACTAATGGATCCTGGTGGTTCACAACAGAGTCAGCAAACGGAATAAATTACAACGTCCTCTCTGCTGCACTGATGGTAATTCCTTCTTACTGTCTGGTTCTTGATAGTGATGATGTTGCACTCTGTGACTGCTGCTGGACCAGCCTCGGACTGTAAATACTGGGTCAATATCCATTTAATTAAGGTTAGGATAATCTCTGCTCTGTATGTTCTCCCTTATTAGTGCTTCAGAGAGTAAAATATTAGCTATTTTTGGTACAGGAGCAAAAAAAAGTGCTTGTTTTTGTAGCTAGTAATCTTTTTAGACAGGTGTTGTGGTCTGTTGGTGTATTACTGCTGACTCCCACTAGTGACAAAAGGGCTTTGAATTTCTCCAGATGTCATAGGTTGTTCCTGTTTAATTCAGTGGGCTTGATAATCAGGTTTTAAACTGTTTGAGTGGATGGTGAGCTTCCACATTCTGCACTGGAATTAACCATCAGGAGTTTCTATCATCTTCTTGAGACCTGGGTTCAGTGTGAACTTAGTATATCTTCCATTTGGAGAGTGTGAAACTGATAGTCCTGTAAAGTGGAGCACATTCTGCAGCTGCCCTTGAAATGTACAGTCAGCCTGTGAGGAATTTGATAAATAACTGATAAATAGCTGGTAGTTACTGCAGAGCTTACTGCTTCCTGGCAGTGGCAGTCCCTCCGTACTCAAGTGCCATATAAACCCTGGTATCAGAGATGTTTTTATGAACATCAGGCTATCAAGTGAACAAAAAACAAACAAAAAAAAAAAGACACAAACCCCCCAAAATCTGTAGGTTCCTAGACTGTGCCTGTCTTTACTGGAGCAAGCTGCAGACCTGCTTACGTTGGACAGGGTGTTGGCTCAGGAGAGGCAATGCCAGCCAGAGATGCCTGATGGGTAAGGCATCGGAGGCCATTGTGATGCATGAGGTGCAAATCTGAGCATGTTGACCTTAAAATTTATTGTAAATCCCTTTTATTATAAATACTGTCAGAGACTAAATCTCTGACTAGCTCATATTTGAGCATTAGTAGGAACTAGCAGCCCGTCATACATCTACCGCCCGGTTTTGGTTTGGTTGGTCGCTGGGATTTTTGTGTAATAAAAGGGCAGCTGTTGTGCTAAACTATTCCTGATGAATGTCAGCGTGAGAGCTCTGCAGAGGTTTGTGGAATACTCTGAAATATCTTTCTCATTTAATATATGCATTGATTTAAGTTTTAAATGTGCTGTAGCCAGTGCTACTTTTTCAAATGTTTAACACAGAGTTTGACATTTTAATGGACAGCTGTAGATGTTCCGGCGAATATCTGCATGAGTTCTGATGGTTTATTTACTGCTGTAGCTTATAATGGAAATGTAAAATCATTCCTCTTCTGGGCAGTACGTATTCCAAACACATCAACAGAACGTGAAACCCACATAAAATTCAAAAGCTGCAAGTATTCCAAAAGTAGTGAGAGTCATTGCTGCCTATTTTACATGCGCTTGTGTATTTATGGGACTGGTACACATACAGTAAAATGTAATATGGCAGGATAATGGTATTGTAGTAAAACACTATGGCAAAAAAGGCTGGTGAGTTACAGTCTTCAATGAATCTTGTTTCTAGTTACAGGAAACAGAGTATGATCGCTAAATGCAAACAGCGTGTGGTTTATGCCCTCGTTTAAAGCCTTTTTGTTCAAGCCTGTGACTGCTTCAGAGAAGCCCGGACAACACAAAACCAGAATCAAGGAGCCACTTATTTTATCTCCTGTTTGATCTTTGGGCAAATCTAGTATTGGTTCCCTGCCCTTCATCACCTGTCTTCTTTGGGGGAACTGGCTGCTTCGGTGCTACCTCTCCATCTTTTTTCCTAAAGTTCTTCATCTTCAGTGCCCCGAACTTTTGAGTTTTTGACTCGGGCTAGACCATGGATTAGGTATTACAGCAGCATTCATACACACAGTACAGAGCCTGGAGTACTGCTCTGTAGAGGTTCAAACAAAGAACAGGTTTCAAAGGCAAAAAGGGCTTGTGATTATCAGTGCCTGTAAAAAACGCTTTAATGCTTTTGCTCAATATGCTAAAATAAAAGCTCTAGGTTTCACAGTTCTCCTGGGTAAGCGGGGAATAAAAAGAACGTGAGTTTGCATAGAACTGGGCATCTTTTAAGTGCATTACAGCCATGTTAGTGGGTTTTCTTAGCTGTGTACACTTTGGGGCAGCACAACCAGTTACATAAACTGGGATATCTGGTTGTGCAGTGTCGGGTAATGGTGAGTTGGTGGTTTTTTTCCTTGCTTCGTTATAATCGCATTTTAAAAAACCCATAAAAAATGTCGCCGAGCTACTTACCAGTGAACTGGGTTTATTTTCTATGCTCTTTTTCAGGCGTTGGTAACCCTGAAAAGTCCTGGAGAGCCCAGGTTTTTAATGCAGTGCTTTGTTCCTCATGTTTGTCCTTGTTTCCACTGCAGACAGCTGACTAGCAAACAAATGTTCCTCTCCAGACATACCTGAAAGAGCAGCCCGGGTCAGCCCGCTGCAGCGGGAGGCACGCAGAGCTGGCTGTTGAGCCTCCACATAGAGACTTTAACTGCCTCCCTTTGTTTTAAACTGCTCACAGAGTGACAGAGGCAGAGAAAATAATGACATTTGGGTCAAGAGGAATTTCTAAGTGGCTTCTTGTAGGGATGCTGTGAGTGTTTCTCAGGTGTTCATAAGCTCATCATAAAAGACGTGCCGGTCTCCATAGCCTCATATACAAAGTACCCTGCACTGTCTGCGAGCAGTCTCGGGTCTGTGTGAAACACACCTATTTATTTGGACTCTCTGTGTGTTAGAGCAGAGGTTGTTGTTGTTCTGTAGGACACCTCTCACCTAAATGTAGCTCTCACACCTCTGCCTGGGATGTGGGCTGTTAGGCTGGGCCAGTCGCTCTTCCCTGGTATCACAGGCCAGAAGAAATACCCAATGGAGACCCTGCTTCTGGTCTGTCTTTATTGTTTAGCAAAAAGATAACTAAGTGCCAGGTAAGCACTTTTATCGTGGAATTCAAGCTCAGAGGTATTTAGCATGGTTTGAACCCCTGTGCTGTACCATGAGTGTACAGAACTCTACCCCGTGGAGTGGAGCTCTTCCTTCAGCTAGAAGCTGCTACAGCCTTTTCATTCCCATTTAGACCAGTCCCCAGAGAGAGGACAAACCCTTAACACTGCATTTGTTGTCTGCTGCCATCCTACTACGCAGACTGAGCTTCTGCTGCTCTCCCCGCTATCTCGCCGCTGCGCTGGTTGAATGCATGAAATCTTCGCTTCATTTTTCACCTGAACCCTTGTTTTCACCTGGCCCAATTATCTGAAACAATGGCACTTGTCAGCTCTCTTCTGGGCTGCTTAGTAATATCTCCAGGTGACTCTTCTGCTGAGTTTGTACGTTTTGCAGCTCCTGGAAGCATCTGAGGCCCTGCACGTATACCCTTTATTTGAGAAGAATCCTTGGGTGTTCTTTGCAACGCGAGTGTATGTGCTGCATCCCATGCCAGTGAACTCTGCACCGTGTTTTCCTCCAGTAGAAAAAAATATTTGTTTTCCTGCTGAGATTTGACTTGTTCTAAGTAAATCAGTACACCCAGGAGGTACTGAGGTCATGAAAGAGAAATGCTGGAGCAAACTACTTCTGAAATAGATTGCTAAAATGAGGAAAAAAAAATAAAGTGAGATAACTTTGTAGTCCCCCTGAATAGATAATTCCTTTTTATAAAGACATGTGCTTTGGGGCTCTTCTTTTTTTGATGTACTGTTTTGCAGTGGCATGTATTTTTCTGGTACTATTTTCAGAAACGTTCTTAATTTTGAATGCTTGAACATGAAAGGGTAAGTTATAAGACTCTACCATTATGTTTATAGTGATAACTAAACATGGTGATGGCGTGAAAGAGCCCTGCGAGGATCTGGAGCTGTGCTGGGTGTCTGCTCTGCCCGCACGGGTCCTGGAGGCTTTTCAGTCCTGGTCAGCAGGAGGCAGGAGTGTTGGGGTCATTTATCACTGTGGTAGTGCCTGGAGGTCTTGTTTGGTTTTTCTGTCCCTGAGTCCTAAGATTAGATCTTCAGCGTGGTGGGCAATCTCCTGATACTCATGATAATGCAACAAACCTTCCGTATTTCCGAGTCTGTGGGCAGAAAATACCTTTTAACTGCAGTGTTACAAGAGAATGCAAGTTGTGAATCTGGTGCTCAGTTCTCAGTTGCATCTAGTGAGGCAGCATAAACGTTACACCTTTGTTAACTAACGATTGTACTTCTTTAAATAGACACAGAGTTTGAATTTAAATAGTTTTTCCTATGTACAGAAGAAGATGATTCATTAATGGATCTAAAGGATGTTTCTCTTAGTAACGTCTCACACGTTCTGGAAATTCTCATGTCTGAAGGCTACTAACAAAGAAAGAGTGACAGTAAGGTTCTGCCAGCACACCATAACTCTGGAGCAGACGAAGTGACAGCCTGGCTTGCTGTACACACAGAGCAGTGCGGCAGCTGCTGGGATTCCGGAGCTGAGGAGCCACCCGCCCAGCCACGGGAATGATGGTCACCAGCTCATCTCAGGTGTGCTTACTGACACCGTAGCTCCAGGCACTCGCTAGCTTGCTGTCTGAGCAATACTCCTGACATTTGGTTTTCAAAGGCTTGGACCTTTTTTCCACACTAATCTGAAGCAGGGGGTTTGCAGTGCTGTGCAGTGATGTGTAATCGGGAGCAGTCAGAATGGAAGAGCTCTGTATTTGCACTCTCTGGTTTCAATTACTGTGTGCTTTCTGTGATGATTTTCTTATCTCGGAGAATTCGGTGTGAACGTGATCCTGCCTATCAGGACACCGTGTTAGCAAAGCACTGTAAACAAAATTTCCAATAACCTTATCTAGAAATCTTTTTCAGTGTCAACTGCACTTATAATTACATTTGAAAGGTCTGTGCATTGAAAACCAAACAAAACCTCCCTGGCGTGGCACCGTGGACCTGGAGCCTTTACCTGTTGGTTTCTTTCCCATGAGCATTACGTTCTTTTGAAACAAGGTCTGGGGGTTACCAGATATCCTCAGGTTCTGCGTTATTTGCAAAAGAGAAGCTCTAGAGGAGTCTCATCTGCTCACTAATATTGCTGAGCTTTATAGTCCAGGGACTAGGATTTGAGTTTCAACGAGATGATTTGTTTCTGCTTACCATAACATAATTGAAGTCAGTTCAGTTGTGTGCACTGCCCCACTGGAGAACTCCCATATAAGCCCAGGAAATAACCTTTGCCTTTATTAACGCTGATTCATTCATCATTTTTGCACGAAGGTAAAAAACAGCATTCCAATTAATGTTAGATACTTATTCCTCCAAAAATAGGAATAAGGATAGACTTATTTGGGGATTTGATTGTACCTTTACCAGTCAGACAACGTACCCTTAGCAATGGCACATTTGGCAGTGCGTCTTCATAACAATATTTTAAAATAGCGTGTCTGAGTCAGCTCCTTGCCCACCTCTGGCATTTTGAATTGAGATCTACATACAGGCTGTCACCTCTCCCATTATACTCACTGAAAAGGATGTTTTAATTTCACCGTGACTCACCCCGTCCCATGTTAGCCTTTATTCCCCTGCTCTGGATTTGCCAGCACGATGAATTTTTGGTGGTGGTTTTCAAGCAGACAGACCCCCTGCAGCTCAGGGCTGCGGTGTGCGCTGCGTATGGGGTGTGTATGCGGAGTGAGTCGCGTCTCTCCTGGCCTCCCTTGCTGCCGGGGGGTTACGTGGCACACACGCCGGCTGCGTGCCCCGTGAAGGGAAATAATAAGGAAGAAAATGTGCATTAGCTGCGTGCAGCACTTGAGTTTTCAGAGTTACCCCTCTTGCAACAGCCGAGCGCAGCTCTTCAGAGAGATGTGCTGCTTTCTGCCGTGCGGGCTGATTTACGAGTTAGTCTGTGTGGCAGATTTGTGTAATGAGATTATATATTCAGGCTAATGAAGGAAGAATCTGCTTACCAGGCCAGCGTGGCAGCGCTGTGATTAAACCGTTCGGTAACAGTATTCCCTCCGAGGGTTAGTTTACAAAAATGCAGGGTCACCAACAGGCTCCCAGCGAGGCAGGCTAGGGGCTTTTGATGGTGCTGATAACACGATGATGGGATCCTAAAGGTAGACGTGAACGGTTTGTGTCCAGCAAACTCATCTTGGGTTTTTATTCGTCGTCTTCTGTGCTGATGGAGGCTTTTCCTCCTTGATGGAGTCTTGGCACAACAAACGGATAGAAGAGATGCGCTGCCAGGTTCCTGGCAGCTGCCCTGCTCCGCTCAGCCCGTCTCACCACAGCCTCACCCAAGAGTTCTCCAGCTTAGACACACCTCGGGCTTTAGAAACAGGAGTTTCATGGGAGACCTGAAAGCAGTCGCCACGCACGTGTCTTGCTCCCTTCCAGTAAACATTACAGGCCACGAAAAAACCCATTTTTAATAAGGCTTTTAATGATTGGGAAATATGAGACATGAATCAATGATCAGATAGAAGTTTTCCTAGCCAGAGGCCTGGGGTGATTAGTATGGGGGGAATATTTGTAAAAGCCAACATTAGCCTTGCCACACCATCTCCCCAGGCTTCATCTGGAGTCAGTGGAGAAAGTGTTAGAAGCCTGAAATACCTGCTGTTAATCGTGACGGGGAGCAGAATCCACTGCAAATGTTTCTATGATAAGAAACTTTTATTTGTAGAAAAGAAATGAGCTTCAAACATGTTTTCTTCTACAGCTAAAAAAAAAAAAAAAAAGCAGCTTTCAGCTAGAAATTAGATATTCTGAGTTGTAGTAGAAGTTCTCAGTCTTTTTCTTCCATCTTTTTTAATGCAAAATTAAGCTCTAGATGGGAAAATAAGGTATTGCCTGTTCTTGTGGAGATGTAATGGTGTTATTTTTGTTCTTAGGGAGCCAAGAGCTCAAGCGGAGATGCCTTCTGTATTATTTATATTGAATTAATTAAGTACCTTCATGGGCAACAGCAAAACTGGTAATGGAATCAATTCCAGGATAATGTTCAGTGTTCTGCAGTTGTCATTACAGCGGTGTAAGAAGAATTAAGATCCAAAGAGATGTCTCCAAGAGACCTATTTTAACGACTTTTTGTCAGTTTGCACAGCTTGGTTCTGTCAGGTTAAAATTTCAGGTGTAAACTTTACTCCTCTCTCCTGAAAGTCGTGGAGGAGGGTTGTTTAATTAAAAGCCAGATGATGTGTGTGCCAGACAGGTATTGTGGACAAAGGGCACAGCCATAGGAACGCACCTACATTCCAGAGGAATTCTTGTTACGTTTTCTTTAAACGGTCTCTGAATCAAGACATCCATCTCTTTTTTTCCCTTTCTGCCCCCCACCTCATTTTTTTTTATCCTCTGTATTCCAGGAATCTTCACATTTCGCTTTAACACATACAGGTATTTCTAACAGCTTCACACTAAACATGTTCTTTAGATGGTATTTATCAGCAGGGTTGTGACCCTTGCAAAGTTAGAGCTAATGTCAGTAATGACGAGACCATGGGCACCTTCAGCTACAGCAGCAAGATGTATGGTGGAGAAACTTGAGAATAAAGAAATCAGAACAAAGAAATGCTTGAGAAATATATGAGCCACAGACAAAACTGGGGTTACAAAGCACTTCATCCCAGGTCATTGGTTTTAAATTAACATCTACTCAGCTGTGGCCACATAGCTCAGGAATATTTACCATCATTGTCACTTGTAAACTTGCTGTTTGGTTGCACTCCTTGCTGTGCCACTTTGGGTTTTCTCTGGCTCCCATCAAGACAGTCTGTGCCTTAGCACAGCCTCGCGAGCAGCAGCTCGCGTTCGCCGCCGCGCTTGCTAAACACCGGTCGGGTGTGCTTGCATTTCAAATATTACATGAATCTGGGACTGGCAAAGCAGGTTTTTTCCAAAAGATACAAATATTGGCTTGTCCTCTAAGAACCTTATAAAGAGAGGTATTGGCTTCAAAGGAAGGCTAAGGAGGTGTTTACTGCCTTCTCCATCTGGGAGAGAGAATATTTAAAATCTGTAGATCGACTGTGCTGTAGGAAACGTTTGTGCTGCCGTACGTTGGGTGTTGACCTTTCCCATCTCAAAATCCTGAAGCGTTTATTGTGCATCAAGAAAGCAATTGATTCTCTCTTCGAGAGCAGCTGACATTCTAACTATATTATCTTTGATATATATGTACTCTGGTTATTGACCAGATGAGAAAGTCAGATGTTGTATTTAAAGGGCATGAGAGTGTAATCTAAAAGCAGGCGTACTGAGGTCTTTTGTCTTCTGACCTACGAAATTATCATGTGTGCCCACAAGAACTCGTGAGTTGTATTGTTCCTGTTGGGTATTAAATCTCTCTATGGTCTCAAACAAAAGATGCTGGAAAGAATAGAAGATTCAGTCATGGGCAGCCAGGATGTTTAAATTAGATCAAGCAGCTGGTGAAGAACTCTTAGTGCCTCACATCATTTAAGGCCTGTAACTGATATCTGACCTACTCTTTACCTTCAAGGTTTAAACAATAAGTCTGGTGTTAAAACCAAACAAGCGAAAAAATAATTCCTGTGACTGCAAATAGGAATGCTCTTCAGTCTCACGGGAGGCACGGTGGCTGTGCAGCCTCCCTCCCCGCTTCGCGGAGGAGGTCGTGCTTAGGCAGAAGAACGGCATTTACCCTCTGGAGCTAGCCAGTTCTGCATGAACTACCCAGGTGATGCAGCACGGTGCCCGTTGGAGGGAAATAAAACGCTGTTGCCATCGGGCTAAAAAGCAGCTGAGCGTTTTGGGCGTAACATTCTGCTCCCATAGAAGCCACAACTACAGCCCATAAAACAGGCAGGGTTTCCAGGAACTGCAGCAACCTTCGCTCAGTTTCCAGCCTTTCCTGCAGCCGCTAACTCCGCAGCCGTGGATATTCTCGTGGAGAGCTGCGAGTCCCCAGGGCGCCTGGGATAGGGTACGGCAGCGGGAAGATGTGTGTCCGCTCGGTCCGCTCGGACACCCCTGCGCGCTTCCCCCGTCGGTTCTGGGATAAGCTCTACTTTTAAAGAAAAAGAGTTTGCTAACCCCCCCTCGTAATCTACCGAGGGTATGGTGTGTTTAATTGATTTTGCTCTGATAATGCTGTAAGCCGCTCTTTGATAATGGCTTTCTGTAATTGGAACAAATTTATGATTATGCTAATTTATCTGCTGCCACCCAATACGCAGCAGCCGAGTTAATCCATAGCTGCCCCTGCGCTTCCTCTGTAGATCATTCCGTGATTAGCCTTTGTTAGAAACTGATGGGGGGATCTTAATTCTCAGCAGATTCAATTTCAGGGGAGGGAAATGGATATCTTCTTATAAACTTAGAGCACATTATAGCAGTTTTTAAGTCTGGTTCGAGATGGGAACATTTAAGATCTTCAGAGAGACTAATTCTTAGGAAGAACTGTATTTTATGGTGTTACAAGCAACTGTATGATCTCCCCTGATGATAAAGCAAGGGGAGTTAAAAGGTACTGAGTTTTGAGTCTCCTCTTCAGGCATTGCAGGCTGGCAGCTCAGAACACGGTGCCTCACTTCAGTACAGAGACACTGTGAGTTTCTTTGTCGCCTTTATTCCGCTCAGTTGTTTTGCACGTATTTGTGTGTGGGCCGAATTCTTCCAGAGGTTGCATCACTGCAAGCTATGACAGCTTTTCATCGTCGTGACTCCTTTAAATTTACCGGTTTATTCTCTGAATTCGTGCCTTGGTTCTCCATCTTTGAAAGCATCTGTCTGCTGAGGCAGAGGCAGCGAATGAGTTTGACTTAAGTTTTTCTTCAAGGGAGGGGGAGGCTGGAATTAGGGATGAGCACTCGCAGTGTCATCAAGCCTCCAGATGAGAAGCAAGAGGCAGCATGTGCTCTCACCGATCATCTTTTGATCACACATCTCTCAACACTTTCATGTTTATGTTCTGTCTGTTTAATGCTCTCCTTTCACTGTGATCATCGTTCTTCTAAATGCTTTGCATTAATGTCAGTGTTTTTCATTCAGCAGCGAACGGTGAGCAGTGGGTCAGGGTGCAGTGCTGCCTGGAAAGTGCTGGTGTAACCTTGCAACTCCTGTGCCCCTGCAGCTCTTCACAGATGCCCCTGACCTGGCGAGAGTTGAAATGCAAAATCTTTACATATACCTGGGAAATAGTAAACTCTAGTAATACCAGACCTGTTTGTCATTACCCTTCGCATAAAGCGAGTTTAATTCTGACTGCGACCATTGAATTCCTGTCACTTGATTTATGCCAGCGCTGCTGTTCCATAATTTAAATTGCTGAAAGCCCCTCTGATAATCAGCATTAAAGTTAACTGCAGAAGGGAAACCAAAGAGTAAATGGATTACTTGATTGTTCAAACCGAAGGAAAATGTCATACGTTCAGAGACATCGCTAAGGGAAGGGTTCAGCATTGCTGGCTGAGCTGCTTGGTCGCTGCCCCAGAGCTGTGCTCGGCATCTGCGGCGACGCGGCGGAAAGCGTCGGCTCTGACGGTGACTTTCTGTCTTTGTGACCATTTTGGATCAACTGCAGTTTGAGGAACAGAGCATACAGAGCTAAAATCTTTCAGGAACTTTCAGCGTTACGTGTATAATGCACTTTGTGCTCAGGTAGCGCCTCTTCCGAGAGGTGTGTAAAGCAATGACTTGGTTTCATTCCATAGTCCCCAGTCCTTGGGTCTTTTCCAGGGATGAGAAGCTGTGGCTCTGTCAGTCACACACCTCCTGACCCCAGCTAACCAAAATGAGTGATGCTACTGGAAGGAGAACCTGCTGTCTGGCGTGAAATCTAATTGGTTTTGATGGTCAGCCTTTGCAGATTTGTTTATAAACTGGAAAATCCACAAACTGCACAGACCATCTGCACAGAGCAGTGTGCTAATGAATGCCTGTAGCTAGCAAATCCATAAGCTCATTACCACAAAGTTCCAAGTCCTTCCACAAGTTCCTAAACGAGGTTATTTATCTGAAGGGAGAAGGGTATTGGACTTCAGGGTACAGCCATGCCTCCTTCGGGTCTGGAAAAGCTATTAGAGTAGCTCACATTTATTCGGTCTTCTAGCAGAGTGTGTTGATGCTGCTTCTGTTTTTAATTTTTCACTTTGTAACAGCAGCTTGCCCTGCCTTAACTGCTCTGGGTTTTTTTAAATGTTTCAAGTAGAGAAATGCCTTGCAGATAATTCCTGAGTCCGTGCAGAGATGTGTTGGTTGGTGAACTAGGGAAGATGTACTGAAATATGTTACACACAGCACTTCACAGTGCTTGGGTACCCTGACAACAAACACCAATCGTCTCTGGGTTAAGAATGTCCATGTAAATTGGGAGTCTGGTATGATGACTTAGATCCTCCACTGTGGGTGATGTCAAGCAATTTCATCCTTCTGTTTCTCTCTCAATAAAAAGTGGAATTAATAATTAATAATAATTCCAGTCTATTACAAAGCTTAATTGGTCATTGTCCAATTGTGTGAATGTGTCAAGCACTGTCTATCAAGAGCAGCATTTTAAAATGTTTCTTATTTTCTCTCGGTTGAGATTTTCTTCCTTTTTCTTTGAAGAGAAATCAGCCTTTCTAATTTACTACTCCCTCTGACTTTAAAAAAAAAAAAGAAAAGGTGACGATCATGAGGTGACTCACTTGGGCTGCCAATCTCCACCGGTCGTGTTTCTCTTTCTGCTTCTTGAGTCAAAGGAAGTATTTCCCTATTAGATTAATGAGGTCGTTAGCTCGAGGCATCGAGTGCCTTCATTTGGCCTCATTTTAATTCTGTACATTTCCTGCATCATCTCTTCTTTTCCTACTTCATGTTCTTCTTTGCCCCATCCCTCTCCAGGTGGAATGGCTGAAGAATGAGGAGCCCATCGATTCCAACCTGGATGAGAACATTGACACCAGGGCAGACCACAACCTGATCATTCGCCAGGCACGTCTCTCAGACTCTGGGAACTACACCTGCATGGCTGCCAACATCGTGGCCAAGAGGAGGAGCCTGTCTGCCACGGTTGTTGTGTACGGTCAGTGAAATTAGGGAAACACGTAGACGTGGGTGCTTTATTGCTGGAGGACTTGATATTCTTACCATACAAGTGGTTCTAAGTCAATGGCTCACCTTCCTGGTGGGATGAATTCCAGTTCCGTTGCCCTGGGCTGTGATCACACCTGCTTTTAGAGTGGATAGAATGATGTGGGTTTTGTTTGTGATGAATTCCCAGGAGCCATGTCAGTAATGACAATCCTTGCCCCAGATATTAAGAAGCTCCCATTACCAGCTAAAACACAGAAACAAGCCTTGCCTGTACCAGGAAGCCCTGCAGCAGGTGCCAGGGGAGGTACACGAAGTGCTGCCTTTGCAGGACCTGTGCAACTGCAGCGTCCAAGCGCTAACTAGTGAAGTGAGTTGTTACACAGCACAGGGAAGAAGAGCAGGACTGTGTTTGTTACTGCACGTGACATTTCATTGGTGGTGACAGAGCATTCCTGCATCAACCTGTTTACAATAAAAAAGTCTTGTTTATGATTTCAGCAAAGCATATTCTATGAGAGTAGAGGTGCCTGCTTTTACGTCCCTCCCAGACTCTCAGTCCCCGCTCTTCGTAGCATCTCCCTCCTCCAAAACAACCCTCTGTATTCTGTGACGCCATGGCCTCTAAGTAACTGTGCACTGATAGGTAGCAGTGCTCCTGCTCCCGCTTGGAATTTACCTGTAGAATGTGAAAACAACATTCTGCCTTTGAACAGAGTGATCAGCTCAGATGTGCTGGCTCGATGTCCCCTAGCACGCCTCCGGCAACCTGGGGCCCGTTTGTGTTTTGCAGTGAACGGAGGCTGGTCGTCGTGGACCGAGTGGTCAAACTGCAACGCGCGCTGCGGCCGGGGCTGGCAGAAGCGATCGCGGACCTGTACCAACCCTGCTCCGCTCAACGGAGGGGCGTTTTGCGAAGGAATGTCGGTGCAGAAAATCACCTGCACTTCCCTTTGCCCTGGTGAGATATGCGCAGTCTGCTACGGAGGAACTTTGGCTGTCACGGGAGAGCTTTTGCAGTCTGAAAGGCCAGCTAGGCGGTTGTGCTTTGAAGAGGCCACTGAGGGCAAAAAGGCAACTGGAAATACTTGCACCCTGGGTTAGAGTACAGCTCAGAGCCTTGCGTGGGGTCTGAGCAGTAGTCACAAGGGCCCACAGCCAGAGCTGCCAGGTTTGTCAGTGCTTTAACTCACACTGCAGAGAACTGAAAAAAACAAACCAGCAACCGGTTCGAGATAAAAAATCATGTAAGTGGGTGGGGGTGTAGGAAAAGAGGAGGTGATGTTGGTAACGCTAGAACACAGAAACCTAAGCTGGCAACTTCACTTAAAATCATTATTTAGCTTGCAAAAGTTTTCTTTCAAGTATGTTGAAACTGAGCTTGTGCTGTACGTGGAGAACAGCGTTACATCCCTGGACACCACGGTTCCTTCTGTGATTCTGGAAGTGGATTGTGTGTGTACCTGTGTGTCTAAAGAGACTGTTTGCCTGTGGCCGCAGCACAGCTCACCTGGGATTTGGCAAATCTCTCTTCTAGCTTGTATCAGATTCCAGATGCAACATGTCCTGAACTGGGATTTAAAGAATATTATTTATGTATGTCTCTGTGCTCACCTGACTCTTCTTCAATGTGATTTATGCATGAAAAAGCAAGGGAACTGTAGAAACCCTTCTCATTTGGGACAGGGTCGGAGACAGCTATAAATCAGTCAGCAAAGCAACATATTGATCCAGTGTCTTGCTCAGGGCATTGGCCAGAAGCCTCCAAGGCCAGCTATGCTCTTTTTGTAAATGTCAGCGTTTGGGAGCGTGTGGCCTCTCTCCCCCAGCCTGCTCTAAGGAGGAATTTGTACTGAAAGGGTGGAAGCGAACAGCCGGGTGGCAAAGGAAGGGTCTCCTCCTGCAGTTCGTGTCTCTGCAGAATGGTACTGCTGGTGCTACTGGAGAAGCTTCCCTGTTGAACGCTCGAGGTGGCACATCCTAGTGCTGCTTTTTAACTCGCATCTCATAAAACTACATGTATTTCTTCTGAGAATTATACTTTGTTTGACTTGCTGTGACCTGAGGAGAGACATGGAGCAAGTGTTCTTGGCCAGACCTCTTAACCACCCCAGTTTGATACGCGGTGGTGATGCTTGCTTTTCTCTTCCTCTCTCTGCAGTGGATGGAAGCTGGGAGGTATGGAGTGAGTGGTCTGTGTGCAGCCCGGAGTGTGAGCATCTGAGAGTCCGGGAATGTATCGCACCCGCTCCGCGGAACGGAGGAAAGTACTGCGAGGGCTTGAGCCAAGAGTCGGAGAACTGCACTGACGGGCTCTGCATTCAAGGTGAGTTACGGTGGGCACTGAGTTGGATTTAGGAGGTATGGCCTAAAATGGGCACTGTAATCCAGGTAATGTGGCAAATCTGCCACAGCCCCGCATCAGTGAAGCTCTTCTGGCTGAACTGTTACTGTGGAAACATAAGATTGTTTTCAGAGGGCTGCGTACGTGAAGTTTGACGCCCGCGGTGGTTTTGGAGTCACTGGATTTGTGTAGCACACACTTCACCTCTTAATTATCAGGTGATTCTAAAGATCCAAATAAGGGTTCTCTGCAGTGTTTAGTTGTGACCACCCGGTACAACATCCTTCCCAGAACCTGCTGCTTGGCCTTCTGCCTCTTCTCCTAAGCGAATTGGCAGAGCACCAACATGAATACTTTGGGTGCAGGAGCTGTGTAAAGACAAAGTTTAAGCCATTTGTTGCCTTTAACACAGAAGTTAAATAAAGGCAAATCTATTCTATGGTGAGCTCCCTGTGAAAGGATTTGCCCTTCATAAATGTCTGGAAAGCATCTGGCATTTGGTAGTTGCTGCTATCAACAAACATCAAAGAGCCAAGAAATGAGCCCTGCAGCTGTAGCGATGCAGAACAGCCCGCGGCAGCTGCGTGGTCTCAAAAGAAAGAAAATCACAAGTTTGTTCCTACCCGGAAGGCTGCTGCCTGGCCATGAAGTGGTACTGGCACCTCAGCTCTTTCTGGCCGTGGAACGGCAGCCCTGGGGCCATCCCGATGGCGGGGCTGAAACGTGGAAACTGAAATAGCTCTGCTCTTCCTTTGTACTCCAATAGTCCTCTCTGTTCTCTGGTACTGCAGTGGTCTCCCTTCTTGATCTTGTGCCTAGATGTGTTCGTGTTACACCTAGACTCATTTTCTTCTTCCACCATGTCACGTGCAACTTTTTTCCTTCCCTGTGTTTTACAAAAGAATAACTAGTGAGACTTTGTGAACACTGCAATTCCTCCAGCTTTTGAGGGCCAATGTGGTGATCACATGATGTTTTTTGAGGTCTTTCTCCTTCCTACACATCAAATGAATGCCCTTCCCTGCAGATGGCTTGACAAACCCAGATTCCATTCACGCGTGCAGATTAGCATATCCATTGGAAGACTGTCAGAAGGGTGCGTTTAAAGGGGCGTGAAAAGATGCAGCTGAGGCCTGCACGCTTCTCATTGTTCGCGACAGTCAGGAGTTGACTCACCATCTAGTTGGCTCCTTCTGTGGTTTTCACCAGAGTTCATAAAAGGTGGCACTATTCAGGTCAATGCTGCTGAAGAGAACCTTCATGACACTGCAAAGCGGTAAAGATTCCTTCCCCTCCACTGAGAACAACCTGTTCATACTGTGTCAGTCCTGCCTGTCCATGCTGCACTTAGGCTTTGGAGGTGGGGGAGCAAACACGGTGCCACGCTTATTCTGGGGGAGCAAACACGGTGCCACGCTTACTCTGGAAGTCTGGAAGGAGCTGGTGGCCTGAGGAAGAGCTGTGGTTACTAAGCACTGAGTCACAGTACACACTTGACATGGTGGATGGCTTCATTCCACGGGGGAAAGCACTGGAACTCCTCCAGTTGGTTTCGGGTACGGATGGGGTCCCTGTGCACTGCGGTATCAACAGTTACTGAATCACATGGGCTTTTGGTGGTGGCTTCTCTGGCTGTTGGTTTCTCCTTTCTTCGCCTTTCTCTGAGGAGTTCCCCCAGGCACTGTCTCCGGGCAGGTTTTCGAGTGAGCTGTCGCTGTAGCGTCAGTGCGAGTCCTCCTCTCCGTCACAGAAGTGTGGGCAGTTGGTGCCATGCTTGCCAGCTGTCCTTCGAGGACAGCCTCTGCCACATACAGCTCATTCCAGGAGTGCCCTTTCAGGATCTGTTCCAGGGTAGAGCCCTCTGAAGCTTCTTGTGTGAACGAAGGTTTCACGTACTGGTCAACTGAAAAGTTTTATTGAATACAGAGGCGAAGAGACTGGGTGTTCAGAGCTCTGTTCACATACTTGTCCAGTGTAATCAGGAGCTGAGGATGCTGAATTATCCTCCATGGACAACAGAACTGGATTTTCCTCCCTGTGCTGGGCTGGTCACACCAGGGAGCACACGTTGGTTCTGAAAGCTGAATTTCCATCTGCGTTCACAGAGACGGAAATGGTGAGCTTCTCTCATCTTGGCATGTGATGCTGCTGCTCCTTCATGGGTCAGGCCGCACATATATACTCGTGACAAATTATTTTGAGGACTGTAATTGCTTTCTCAGCTAATAGGAATTGATGCAATTACCCTATATATTAAAAATCCTTTTCCTCCGTTCATCCTCCAGTGTGTGCCTTTTCTGCTCTGCTTTTCGTCCCGTGGGGAATTCTGCAGGAAATGCAGTGCTGTGCTGCAGAGAAGTAATCTCTTGGAGGTTATTTATCAGGCACAGCTTGTTAACTTTGCTCCTTTCGTGAGGCAAAAATAGAAATGAAACATTTCTTTGGTTAACAACTAAGAACTTAAATGAAAGTAAGGGTGAGAATGCGAGATGCCAAGAGAGGCTAGGCCTGGTTCTGAACTGGCAGGAAAATGCTTAGCGTGAATTTTCAAATTTGGAGTCAGTGAATGAAATGGTGATAAAGCAGGGTCTGGTCTCCGGTTCTTTGGTGAGCCCCTGACAGGAGGGGGTGGGAACACCTCAGAGGTAAGGAGACCCTTTCACTCCCAGCAACATCCTTTTTCTCACTTCAGTTTTTGGTTTTCTGGATGGATCCAGATAGTCCAGTCCTCGACTGAGGCACAACTGACAGTGCTTTTCTTCCAGAGAATTTAAGTTCTTCTAGGATTTGTAACAATTGAATCAGTACAAACTTATACGCAGAAGAAAGGCAGAATTATTTGGGGGTTGATGTATATGAAAGATTGCCAGGCTGGGAGAAAAACAGAGATCTCCTCAATCTGAATGCAAAGGTCCCTTTCGCTCAAGACACTTCTAATAACCTACTGGTTTCTCACCTGTTCCTTCTCTTCTTGTTTATTCCCTACCAGTGCTCTTTTTCCACGTTGGATTTCTCTCTGTCTTGCAGAGGTGAAAGCTCTTTCTTTGCCTAATAGAAGAGAGGGTTTTGTAGAGTTTTTTATCTATTTGCTTTAAAGTTATTTTTTTATAACTTCAAAAACTATTGATTTCTTTTCCCAGTGCCCCAAACAGACACAAACAAGCAGGCCGTAAGCAGATGAACTACAAACATGGTTTTGCTAATGCATCATAAATCACAAATAACGTTGTTTTCCATTTTTCAACCACCCGTGATACCGAACATTGCCAAGAGGCTTCTGGATCCAGCAGTCTCGTTTATATGGCAAGCGCGTTTCAATTCCACTGCAGTTTTCTGTAGAGAGCTGTGTATGTCAGCAGCATGAAAATGTTTGTTTCCATTGCACAGCTCCAGTTTGACACTGTTTGTTTGGTGTTTACATAAAGCATTTCCTAGCAAAAATAACAACTTCAAAGAGGGAAACCCCCCCCCACGCTAGCTTTGTGGCAAGAATCTTTTGGGTTAAGTATTATTAAACTGATCGTAGTCACAAACAGGGAAAGTAACAGAAGTGCCCTCATAATCCATTTGCTTACATCATCAAATAGCAAAATACAAAGCTGAGCATGTTGGACCTTGATGTGGTCTCCACTGGGACTGACGGATCACAGGGTCGCCGTAACGGTGACCGTGCCAATAACCCACCCTTAGGGCTAGCTGGGTCCAGATCCTTCAGGCAGAAAGAAATCCAAGAGAAAACCCAGAGAACAGCTCAAAGGGATTTGCCTTCCAACACAAAGACCTGCAGTATGGACGGAGTCTTAGCTGCTTAGGGAGTTATGTCCTGCATTTTATTCTCTCTGTTAAATTAGTCTGACTCTGCTGAGCTGCTGGCCTCTGCTGATTTTGGAGAAGGGAGGGAGCTACGTGTTGTGTTTTGTTGTTCTCTTCAGCAAAAGGTATTGGAATAGTTGAGGGTATTGTGAGGCAGACAGCAAAGCCTCATTTTTGAGAGATGCTCTACTGTATAAAACCTGCTTTAGAATATAGATATGGAAGAATTGCATATATTCTGTATAGACATACAGAGGTTATTGGTGTATGTTTAGATACATAAATATTAATATATTGTACATTTTTATATTATATAAAGTACTTTATAAAATGTCCATCACTAATGTTTCCATACATCAAACATTCAAACAAAAAATTCCTAACTGACTTCCTTTGTCAAGTGATCTGCTTCGAAGAATTGAACTTCCTTATTGATGAGGCGTGGACTGTTCTAAATAAAAGCCTCCAATAAAGCTAACAAATACTTGAGTTAACCAAGTGAGAAATTACTGCAAAGAAACATCCTGAAAGAGATTTAGAAAACAAAAAAAAAAAAAAGAGGATAAAAATATGGACAACAGAAAATATTCATACTGTCAGCACACAAGCAGCACATGTTTCGTTGCTCGAGCTAGACGGAAGCGCGGTAGCAGTAGATGTGCTCCGTGTAAATTTATTAAGTGCAACTTTCTTTCTCTCTCTTTCTTTCTCTCTCTCTCAGATAAAAAACCTCTTCATGAAATAAAACCCCAAAGTAAGTTATTCTTTTTTTTCTCTTGTAAATATGATTTTTCTCATCTTTTCTGCAATTCTGTTTGATTTGTTTAGGAGCTAACTAAAACTGAAGGTTATGTGAAAGGCTTTCACATCCCCTGAGAGCATCTTCTTAGCCACTTTGTGATCGCAGGTTTTAGACTGAACATGGAGAAGTGACCATTCTGCAGCAGTTTGTGTCTGACTGGGAGCCCTTCCTACAGGTGTGCTTTGCTCGAAATAGATCTCTTGAGGACTTGCGATTAGAAAAGAAGGAATTAATCTAGGAGCTGGGCTTTCTTGGTTCAAATCTGGTTCCACCACTGGCTCTCTTTGACCCTGTTCAGCTCCCTTCAGCCTTCCCTTATCTCCCAGTGCGGGGGTTTAGACGCCTTGCCCCGTGCAGAGCAGAGAGGTGTCATGGATGGGCTGCTCTGGGAGCTTCTGTCCTGCACCCCGAGAGGAGTGCAGCAGCACAGGCACTGTCCACGATGGCTCCAGCTCCCGCTGAGAGGGTCTCTGGCTTTTAAAGGCTCTGTGCTGTGAGGAGGCTGGGGTTACCTGGGGTGCACGCCAGCCACCCAGCTCCACGCAGGAGATGTTGGGAGTGCGCGGAGAGCTTGCGTGGGAATATTGCTCCTCCGCGCTTCCAGATCTTCAGTATTTCTAAGGATACATAAAACCCAATTTAGGCAGCTCAGAAATGTGCTGTGGTTGCCTTGGCTGCTTTAAGCCTTTTACATTTTGTCTTTTTGTCTCACTGGAATCATCTCCTGGTTTGTCGCGTGCGGTCGGTCCGTGTCGTAACTTCGCTCGGGCGATGGATACGGTTTGGTTTGCTTATCTGTGTGGTTCCCATTTAATTAGAGATTCCTGAACGAGCAGCAGTCAGATCGGTTTATTTTCTGATTTATGAAAAAAGTAACTGTAATGGAATTGATTTTAGCATATAAGATACCTCAGAGAATTAAAGGATTCCTTTCGAGCTGTGGGGTTAGAAACATGTAACACAGCTCGTTGCTGTTCGGTGACACGGGAACCGAGTGAAGACGGCATGAATCATCAGTGAGGCAAAATCAAAGTCAATTATGGAGATAATTGAGAAACAGCCTGTTCTACTAAATAACCTCTTAGATGATTCTCTGACTTTTGATCCTTGTTCTCAAAGACTGGCTGGCTGAAGAAATGGACCTCAAATAGCTCAGGGGTACCAGAAGTGAGAGTGATGGAAACTGGGGGAGGACGGGAAGCTGGAAGAGCTTTCCAAACCTCCCCACAAACTCGAGGGTAGACGGGGGGGGAAAAGTCTGCCCTGCACAGCTCCTGGAAAGCACTTACTGTAAATGAGATAATTTAATCAATTATGTTTCCTAATGCACTAAACCAAATGTTTCATTTTCTGCTCCTGCACATCTTAAATTATCTTCAGGTGCTTTATGAAACTTAATCATAGTTAATAGAAACTTCATTACCATCAAATGTGCTTCCAATAAATGTTGTGTAACAGTGTCAGGAGGTGGAGTGAAATGCAGGCTACAACTGCCACTAACACGTGCCCTGTAACTGGAATACAGAAAAGCCGCTGCGCTTTCCTAGAGTCCCTGCCTCCTCTGGGCTGGGAGGATGCAGTTCATTAAATAGTAATTGGCTGACTACAAATGTTTTCTTTTTTAGTTTGTTTGTTTTTCACTTTGTTCCCTTCTGGGAAAACAGAAAAGCAGAAAATTACCCTGTTCCCCACATTTGCCATGCTTTTTTCTTTAATTTCTAGTCTCCCATAACAGAAATTATCCATAAGAAAAGACAGACGGGTGAAGAGATTAAAATTACTTTACAAAAGCAGTATTTCTTTAGAAACAATTACTGATATCCTAAATATTGCATCCCTTCTCTTGGCTTACTCATTGTACTAATTGCCCACAAAAATTAAGTCAGTAAAAGGTTTATACTGGGTGTGATGGGATGTTGGGACGCTCATTTGACAGCAGAAGCACTGCCCCGCAGGACAACTGGTGATGGACAGGGTGACTACACCTAGCTCTTCCTCTAGACTGGAGTCTGGCATTAAGGCAACTATCTAAGGACCCACAAAGTGTACTTGCCAAGTAATATCATTTCATGGTACGACGTCCCGAATCCCAGAAGATCCAGAATAGCGGGGCTGGATCATTCAGTTACATAATATTGCAGGTTTCATTTGGATTCGTTCTTTCGAAGCGATGAATTCTTTTTCACTGCTGTAAAAGTTTGAAGTCTTAGAAAACTTAGTCCTAAGTTAATGCATGGGTGTGACCGCAGCAAAGGTTTGCTTTCCAGCCCGTTTGTGAAGGCTGGAGATGCTGGCGGAGTCTGCGAAGGTCTGTGGGTGGGATCTCTTCAGCCCCTGCCCGAGCTGTGAGAGGGGGGACTGTTCCTTCTCATGCTGAAGCTCACATGGAAATTGAAGACGGGGAAGGGGAGGTCTTGACTAAGATTTTTTTTTTAGAGGATTCATGACCTCCTGGATTAGCTGCAGAATTCCAACCTAAAACTTCCGTGTCCTTGGAAGCTGGCAGTAGATGGAGATGTCCACACCCAGCTGCAGGTATCCCAGGCCCGGCTGCATTTCCATAGGTGCGGGATCTCCCGCGTAGCTGGGGGCAAGTGCTCTGCTGCTGCCGGCTGCGAGCCCAGCTCTCCCATTTTAACAGACCACTAAGGCCGTGATGCCATCCCTAACACAACCTATGGAGTGCAATTGGCTTTCAGATACTCCCTTTTCAGCGTCCCGCTGTGATCTGCTCCACGTTTGTGACTGAAGCTCTGCCTTCCCGGCCGGGTGGCCGTGGCCTCATACGATCCCTTTCCTCGGGGCCAGCCAGCACTGCTCAGAAGGTGTCTGTGGGCGTTGCTGACTCGGTGCCCACTGCTTCTCCTTTCAGATATCGAGACTGCCAGTGACATTGCCCTGTACTCTGGCCTGGGAGCAGCAGTCATTGCTGTCGCCGTGCTGGTGGTTGGCGTCACCCTTTACAGACGGAGTCAGAGTGAGTACGGCGTGGATGTGATTGATTCATCTGCACTGACAGGAGGCTTCCAGACATTTAATTTTAAAACAGTCAGACAAGGTTAGTGTTGTGATTTCATTTTCTTCTCTCCAGAGCTCCTACTGCAAAGAGATACTGAGCTCATAGTGACTGGCTGTGGGAGGGCGTTTCTAGCTCACTGCTGAGCAGATGTTGGAGGCCAGTGAGGGGTGGCTGCAGGACGAGGACCTGTCCCTTACTGTCCCTGCTCCTGGTCTGTCATGGCAGCTTGGACACAGGCATCATCTTTCCCGACCACGCTCTGAGTGCTTTGGAACTGCTGTCACACACGACAGAAAAACCCAACCAAAAGAAACCCAGCAAGTGTGTCTGTACTTCCTTCCTATTCAGTTACACATCATCTGTTTTCTTTACTCCAGTAAAACTGATTAGTTTTTTACTGGTAATTTGAGAACCTCAACTTTAAGTATTTTTATTAACTGCTGTTAGCATGCAAACATCCACACTCTGAGGTCTGCGGGAAACAAATGGATGTAAACCAGTATTAACTTTAAAAAAACCCCACCACCGCCACATTCAGAAAGGCACCAATACAATAAAATATGGAAGAAATATTTACTTCTGGAGTATTATTTCCTTTGACAGAGAGCTGGGGAGGAATACAAACCGTGGTTATTTAATAGAACGTGTTTCTTTAGTGACCTGCCTCTCTGCGGGTGGGTGTGTTGGTGGGGTGTGAAGGTATCCCCACGTGTCTTCTCTCTTTGCAGAAGTGAAATTTGTTCGTTGTGTGTTTTGTTTGGGGGTTTTTGTGTTGCTTTTACAGTTACTTTTCTGGGAGACATTCCTTGACAAGCATGAATTGCATGTAATTGGAAATAGGGCTTGGTGGACAAGGATGTTTGAAGGATATTTACTCGTTAATTTAAAAATCCAAGCCTTTTGTCAGAGTTGTAATTCTCGGTGACTGCCTCAAATAGCAACTTTTTGCTTTGTTCTTCAGTTTGCCATGAAAGTCTTGTTTTGAGGCTGGGGAATTGGTTGACTTACTGTTTCAAAAACATTTGTTCTGGACACTCTGAAAATATCTGAAGGCACCAGTTTCTCTTATGCCAGGATGCTGTTAGTTCAGCTTCAGTTACTTTGGGTTCTCTGTCTGGGTTTTTTAAATAAGAGCATTTGTGTGACCCAAATTTTCTTCTTTGGAGAAACATCTTTAGCAACCCAACCTGCAGTTCCTTATATTCATCAAATTCTCACAGATGCAGAGAGTTTCCAGAAAAGTAGTTACTGTGGAAAACTTTCATGTACTAAAAACCAACCAGCCAAAAACCCAACACAAAAAAAACCCAAATAAACAAAGACCAGACCAGCTGAAGGATTCAGGCCCTAAATCTCTCCATTCCTTCTCTTTTTTTCCCCAGAGTGTTTTCTGAGCTAAAATGCTCCTAAATGAATAACTGTGGTATTTTTCCTTATATTACTTTTGTCCCACATTCTTTTCAGCACAGTTTCCCTCAGGCATGAAGCTATCGTTTTGTGTGAGCTCACAGAAAGTGTCTGCAGGATGATGAGTTTTCAACCAGTGGGGTTTAATGTTAAAAAACAAAAAAAAAAAGAAACAAAGGAGAAGGGCACCTGAATCCAAAACAAGAAGGTTCCTTCTTGGATTCATGCTCTCTGGAGTTGCCTGAAGTGTAGCAAATAAGATGATCAAGTACCTGTTAGATCTGTTGCATCATTTCATCTGTTTTTTAACAGCACCTTCTGTGATTTTGAGCTCAGAGTATCAGGAAGGAAGATGATGTGAAAAAGGAGATGGGGAGAAAGACATTTCTAATGTTCTGTCTTAATAGAGGAACTAAGGCCCTGGTCTGCTTCCTTCTGCCAGGTAACTCCCTGCTGTTGAACTCCTCCATGCAGCCAGACCTGACAGTGAGCAGGACCTACAGCGGCCCCATCTGCCTGCAGGATCCCATGGACAAGGAGCTGATGACAGAATCGTCGCTCTTCAACCCGCTGTCTGACATCAAAGTCAAAGTCCAGAGTTCGTTCATGGTGTCCCTCGGGGTGACCGAGAGGGCTGAGTATCACGGGAAGGCACATTCTGGGACCTTCCCTCATGGCAATAACAGGGCGTTTGGTACAATGCAGGCCAGAAACAAGGCTGTCTATATTCAGAACCTGGCTTCTATTTCCACCGCAAGCGAGCTGAAGACAGCGGCCGTTTTTGGGCACCTGGGTGGCCGTTTGGTGGTTCCCAACACAGGTGGGTAGATCCTCTCTTGCTAAAAGCGGGTAAGGCAGTTTTAGAGGAAACTGGGTTTGCCTGCTGCAGTGTTCTCTAACTAAAAAAGGAAAGAAAAGAAAAAGTAGGGGCAAATTTTGGGAATGCAAATTTTGGGAAGTAGAGCATGTGCCCACACAGGAGATGACTGATCAGAAGAAAGCTTGGGATGAGTAGTCAAGAGGCATTATGCGTATTTGAACCGTTATAAACTACCGCCTCTCTTGATGTCTACAGCATGAAAGTCATATTAATCAAAGCTGTTGCTTACTTGGATCCTGATCCCAAAGAAGGGCTCCCCAGGAAGGAGGTTGCTATTGGATCAGCATCTTATATAACGGGGTCACATTCAAAGCAGAACGTACGCACATCAGCATCTGACTGCGCCAACGCTGTCGAGCTTCGTTACGTTACTGAAGTCTGCAGCACAGAACAAACAGGCCTCTCTGGAGAGCAGCTTCCAGGCTCGAGGAAAACTCTAGTGCAGCTTTCGTTAGCGTCTGCTCCTGGCTTGCTGGGTTTCAATTTCTTTTACCTTAATAGCTTACAGATTTCCGTAGTGGGGCACTTCACAGTCCAGCTGGTATTTCCAGATTGGGCTACGTGCTGAAACGTGGTGGCAGAGCCGCTCAGTTTGCATTGTTTAAGAAGCAGGGTTTGGTTTGTGACATCAGAGTCTTGCGAGGCGTATTTTAGACATAAGAAATGGTTAAATTAGTGGAAAACATATGGCACCAAAACAGAATCAAATAAACGACGTTACGATCATCGTCCTGCAGGATGTTGCACTACATCACTATGTTCCTAATAAAATCCTTTATGTTGGATCCTTTCTTCCTGGCAAACGGATCAGAAGTAGCCAGATCCCGCCAGTGCTAGTGCAGAGGATGTCTTTCAATCTCTGCTGATCTTGATTCACTTTGAATTCAACTTTGTTTTCATTTGACGAGCGTGTGCAGGCTTACCGCTTCGTGTCTGGTTGAAGTGAGTGGTTTAGAGCTTTAGCCTTCATGTTCTATAAAATGGGTGCTTTAAAGGTTACCATAAAAAATGTGGTGGGTCTTTAGAGAAGACTGGTAACAGTCTGTAGTTCAGGGGTGCAGTATTTAGTGTACAGTCGTGAACAACACATGGGATATATTCATTAAGCCACAGATTGTTCTAGTGTGAATGAATCTTACAAAGGCAGAGGCACTAAATCAGATAAGCCATAAGTGAGGAAGTCCCTCATACTGTCTATTTAGCTACTTTATTACAGTCCCATCAATAGATTAGTTTAATACATATTTGGTTCACTTGCAAGTTAGGTGCTTTTTCTGCCTATTTTTTAAGATCAAATTTGCTAGCCAAGTGTAAAAGTTAGAGCGTCACGTCACTACGTAGCTGAGGTTCACACGTGCTTTTGATTATATTCTTCTTTTAAAAAAAAAAAAGGAAAATAACAATTAAATAGGGAACTCCTAAAGATTGTTCTGTTGCTGCATCAGATAAAAGCCTGTCGGGGTAACGAGACCGTCAGAATGACTGGGAGTACAAACCTCTCTTGCTGGAAGCCTTAAGGAAACAGCTGTTAATATCTTTTGTTTCCATCATTTATTCCCTTTTGTGTAAGAAGTGAGGTAGGCCAAAAAGTCTGCCTGTAGCCAAGGATGAAGAGAAGCCTTCAGTCACGTCTAGACTATGAATCCAGAGTCATTTGGTAACACAAACCAATGGGAAGTCACCTATTTCACAGCTCTGTCGGAGGAAGCAGTTTTTAGGCCCCAGTCTCTAACTGCAGGCTCTAAGATAGTCAAGCAGTGCCTTTCCCAAAGGCAAGTTCTGCCTCTGCTCTCTTGTAGGAGTCAGTCTGCTGATACCACATGGGGCTATTCCTGAGGAGAGTTCGTGGGAAATCTACCTTGCCATCACTCAAAAGGAGTCCAGGTAAGAAGCACATAAAAACCCCCACCCCCACGTCCAGGATCTCTGGGACTGTCTCATTTAATGGATTTCTTGTCAGCACTGTCTAGGGAGGGGAATGTGCAGCAGTCACTCCATCCTCCCCGCTGCTGGTGTGACCACGCTGTTGTGACACGTGCTGTATCTGTGTAAATGACAGGGAAGATGATCTTAAATATACAGCAGCTAAAAGCACTGAAAAATTAGCAGTATATCTGAGGAGATGTGGAAAGAAAAAAACTGCATATACAGTAAATATTTACTTACAGTAACTTTGAGCCAAATGATGGCTGAAATTTCGCTTTAAGAACTGAAGGATAAAAAGCTGCATATAAATTTTAAAGCCTCAAAATATATTTCAAAACTTAAAGTGAAATCTGGTTTTTTTTTTTTTCTTTCTCCTCTGATATCTGAACTCCTTTGTGAAAACTTTCATATTCCATCCCCATCTGCTGCCATGGGTTTTTGATCATTTTCAATGAAAGATTAAGATATGTAAAAGGGAGGAAGAAAGAAAACCCAGCTGTTTTATCTGCAAGGGTTCTGCAGAAATGAATTAAAATAGGTTAATTAAAACTAAGCTGCAAATTTTGCATACTGTTTTCCTTTTTTTGGGGGGGGGGGCAGAAGCAGAGGTAGCAAACCAAAGATTATCACAAGGGGACTTTTCCTTCCTTCTTCTTTGAAGTGAAATCCTATAAAGTGAGACAAAAGCAAATATTACACATCCCCCCTTTCAAAAAACTGTGTTTTTCCTCAGACTGCTGAGGCTGGAGTGCTGTGTCTCAGCCACCCGAGCTGGGTGGGATACACCAGGCTCTCCGGGCAGCTACAGGCAGCACTGACACGCGGGGAGTTCAGAGGGGAGGAGATGGCAGCAGTTCAGAATTAGGACCTGGTTTGAACGTGCGGATGGAAGATAACAGAGGGAAGTGCAGAACCACTCTGCAGAATGGTTTTCCCTCCTTCTAAAGAGCCTGACAGACGTTATTCTCTTCCCCAACACAAAGCCTACCCCCAGAAGGCACCGATGTTCTTCTGGGACCAGAAGTGACCTGTGGGCCCTCGGACGTGTCCGTCAGCACTCCGTTCGCCCTGACCATACCTCACTGCGCAGAGGTCAACTCGGAGCACTGGAATATTCACTTGAAGAAAAGGACCCAGCAGGGAAAGTGGGAGGTAAGTTCAGACTTCTGCTCCCCCTTGAAAGGCTGTGCTGATGATGGGAACCCCTACTAACACCACACTACCTCTGCGCTCTTCCTCCTCTAAACCACTTTGTTGTTTGTTACTCTCGTTTAAACCATTTCAAGTTCCGCTCAGTTTTCCTGCTTTAGATGCACTCAGTGCTTAGCTCCATCAGTGTTGGTTACAAACACCCTGGAATTAATGAGGAGTGTAACACCAGACTGCAGACTGCTCAGAGACCTCATCTAATGATGCTGTAACACAGAACTAAGCATGAAAGGCAAAAGAGTGGGATAGGTAGTTTTTTGATGAAGGTAAACGTAACTGCAAAGGATGTTCTGAAAGCGAACTCAAAATACTATTGTTCAAGGTTTGCTTATTGACTTTAATCTTCAAGGTAATTTCTTAGTTTGACACTGGGAAAAAAACAGCTAGAAAGTCAAGAGCACTTGAAAAAAGATGGTAGAATGCTTATGCATATATCCTGTACACACTGAATTCTGCACAGTGTATTGCCACGAATCCTGTCGCTGCCTCAGGACTAGATTGGGAGTATTTACCTGTGCAGGTGGTCTCTGCCTTCTCCCTCCCCTGAGGTCAACATGAGCAAAGAGTGTGCAGACTGGCTCTCAGAAACACCTCACATTCCAGTTGCATACCAATAATGTCATGACTCCTATTGTCGAGGCCTGTTGATTTTTATTACTTTATTTTTTTTTTTAACCTGAATTTCATTTTGCAGGAAGTGATGTCTGTGGAAGAGGAAACTACTTCTTGCTACTGCCTGTTGGATCCTTATGCCTGTCACATTCTCTTAAACAGCTTTGGAACTTATGCTCTTATTGGAGAACCCATCTCTGACTGTGCCGTCCGACAGCTGAAAGTAGCGGTTTTTGGCTGCCTGTCTTGCAATTCTCTGGATTACAATCTGAGAGTATATTGTATGGATAACACACCTTGTGCATTTCAGGTAAATAGTTTCACTTTCGTTTGGCTTTAGTTCTTGTGCCATAGAATATTAACATTCCTCTGTTCCCGGGGATAGTCCCCAGGCAACAGCAATAGTCCAGAACCCAAAGGAGTGAGAAAACGGCATTTTTTTTATGCCACTGCTGCATGACTTGGAGTAAGTCCCTTAACTTCTTTGCAGAGTTGTTTCACTTGTGGATTTACTCTGTGAGAACTCCAGGACGGCCCTGCTGTCGTTGCCTGTGTTGCCAGGCAGATGGAAACCCTCTCTCCCATGGTTAAGATGGCACAGGGCTCAGGGCCATGGCTCCTGTGTGGCACAGGCTCAGCCTGCCCGCCTCTGGAGACAGGGCTGCTCCACTCCAGGCAGGGAATGGAAGTGGTGATCGTGTGATGTGTGGTACCTGCCACCCTCATCACCCTTACCCTGCCATTGGTCTCTCCAGGATTTCCTCTCCTGTTTGCAATTTGAGCGAGATCAGAGAGTTTGCCTCAGCAGCTTTTTGAACAAATACTCAGTTATAATCACACATTTCCCCTTTAAAGAAAAAACATCCACAAAACAATCCCCAAGTGGCAATTAAAATTAGCATGAATTTTATACACGTATTCCCAGACAAAACAAGGAGAGTCGCTGGCTTTTGCAGCTTTAGCGAACTCAGAAGCTTCAACAAAATGGTTTTCTTTTGGGAGCTGAAATGAAGACAGTTATGACAGATGAATTTTTGCTTCCTTCTCCTATCACACAGAAGAGAAACATGAATCTTAATGAAGCACGCGTGGCGTCTCTCTGCTTCTAATAAAAGCAAAGCCACTGGAAGGATTGTTAGAGAATTAACAATAGCTTTGTAATTAGACCCTTTATAACGCTCACACAATTTGTGGGCTGCCCGTGTTTTCCTGGGTGAGTCTGTAGAAAATTGTTACAAGAATAATTACCACTTTTCCACGCTCACGGAAATGAGAAGGGGGTGTTTTGTACATAATGAGACAACTGTGTATTTATGGCATTGTAACTCCCTTAAAAGCCAGCTGCATCATCTCCACGCTAGTGTAAATATTAAGTGGTGACCATGGAAAATACAGATCTATTATTTCTTTTATAAAGTATCAGAGTTGGGCTCACAAAGTTTTTTTTTGCCACTGTTAACCCTTTACAGTGCAGTCCTATAAAAGATACAGAGCTCCTTGATTCTTCACAGTGTCCCCGTGTGGAAACTCACCTTCCTGCAGCTCCTAGCCTGCTGGGAAACTCTTGGCTCTCGGAACACAAGAGAACCAAGTGCTCTGCAGTGTGTATTGTGCCCTAGCCCTGCTGCTGCTGGTGGAACTAAGGCCCACGTGCACTGTTAAAGGTAGAGCAGTGTTTACAGAACTGCAGCACACTTTAAATAAATCCCAGCACACTCAGGGAATTTGGAAATGGTTACGAAATGAGCCACGTCCTTTGCAGTTGAATATCAAAAACTGAAGTCTCCCTTCTTACTCTTTCTTTCATGTGCCCCCAGCCATCAGGAGTTAAACAGAATGCCTGTAACTGGTTTATAACAGAAATCCATTATTACACTTTCAGAAAGCTCTGGCAGTCACATTTTCAGAAGGTCACAATGATTCCAGTAGCTCTTTTAGCAATAACTTTGCTACTGATAAGCAGTAATGTACACAGATATATACAGATGCGATATAATTTATGTGGATAAAAAGGCAGTGTGAAAGACTGCTTGCTAGCTGGTTTTTAGAGGCTTTAAAGCTTTCCTTCCCCAGTAGTATTTTTACTGTAACAGTACAGGAATAAACATGACGTAACTACAGCCAGGGGTGATTTTATGTTTTAAATTCACAGAATTATATAAAAATGTAGGTTGGAACATACCTCTAGAGGGCTGTAGTGCAAATTCCTGCTCCATGGCAGCCCTTCCAAGATTGCTCAGGGTCTTGGCCAGTAATTCTGAAAATGTCCGAGAAAGGAGAAATGGAAGTGAAGCATTCTCTCTAATGTGTGTGCTTGGTGTGTCTCTTTCAGAGCTCTTTAAAGTCCTGAGAGCAGTTTCTCCCCAAACCTGCTGTCAACTTAATCTGTAACAGAGCGGGCTCTTCGCCTAGCAAGCCTTGTGTTACCTGTCTTCCTTTTAGTCTGTTAAGTAAATGTCTCACTGAGCTTTGTGTGGCCTTTCAAGTACTGTGCTGCCAGTCTGAAATTAGGAGAGTATTGTCACTGAGGTAGCCAAAACAAAACTGTGTCACACGTGCCATCATTATGTGCAGGGAACTAGAGCTGACAATGCCCCATCCTCCCTTTCAGCACCAGCGGTGAGATGGAAATGCCAATGCCCATCATCTGGCCCGTGAGAGAAAGCCTGACGTGCTGTGGGTGCACAAGGACCCTTCCTGGAGAGCACAATTCTCATGAGATTTTGTATCTGTTCCTAATACTGAAAAAATTCTTGCCTCCTCTGCTGTTGCAGGAAGTTGTTTCGGATGAAAGACTCCAAGGAGGACAATTATTGGAGGAACCAAAACTTCTGCATTTCAGAGGGAATACCTTCAGTCTTCAGATATCTGTCCTTGATATCCCTCCTTTCCTTTGGAGAATTAAACCATTTACTGCATGTCAGGTACCTGTCAGCTTTATCTGTGTACATTTGCATTCAGAGGAAGAATAACCCAAACAAGACCATGGTCCCTTTTGTTTTTGAAAGCTGTGGTTTTAATCTCTTGAGTATGCAAAAAAAAATGCATTGCCTTGTGGTTTTGACAAACACAGGTTTCATGTACAAGGAGGAACAGGCCCTAAGAACTCAAATAACTCTGTGGTTTGATAAACTAGAAAAATGGCCTGCAGGAAACAATGCTTACAGTGCTGTCTGCCAGGAACTTCACTGGTAACCAGAGTAAGAGGCGTTGCTACTCTAGCCTCTGTCTTTCTCTGCAGTTCAGAATCTGGGGATGATTGCTTCTGCAAACGTGAGATTTCTTTGGGGCACTAACCTCCTTTTCTGGTTGTGAGTCCTCAGTGCATGCAAAGTTCTGAGAGTGACTCAGAAGCCTCAAAGTACTTTGTGTGCAGTTCAGCTCTCTGTTCAACTTCCACGGATAGATATATTACTTACAGTATATTAAACTCGAGAATTTTTGTTCTCTGTTGACAAGTAATAGTCCAGAGTTTCCAGGCCAGACCAAACAGCAAGGTGCTGTTAAAACACATGTCAGCCAATGCAGATTTCTCTGTATCACCTCACTTTGCTGCATCTGACACAAATGGCACAGTCCAAAGTAACTGTTACATTTATTTTGCAAGGTAAGAAAGTCAGATGGGGGAGCCATAAGCCAGAGAAGAATGCTTGCCCCTGCTCTCAGCAGCCACTCAGGGTTGAAAACAAGCACGTGAAAGCCTCTGCTGGCAGGGGGGTCTGACGTGGTGCTGATACTGAAGCCAAATAAGTACTTGAACTTTAGAGCTGAGTACAGTCTGGGTGGCTTGGCCACCTGAGAACCTTTTCCGAACAGAAACTTGAGAACAACTTACACTGGCTTTGTATTCCCTCCCCCTGAAATGTTTAGGGGAATGTCCCAGCTCTGTTGACAGCTCTGGTTTGATTCCAGACTCTTTATATATAAAAGAACCTATTTCTTCATTTGGAGTTTCTCCCAGTGTTTGCTTGTTTTCTCTCCTGCATAGCACACTTCAAAAAACAAGCTGGCTGTTCTGCTTGTCAAGAACTACTGGGAAGAGTCTATTCCATAACTGCCTCTTTGGTCCTCCAAATGAAACCATTATCAGAGAGTACGATGAGGGAAGATTTCTGTTAATGATGTCTCAGATAAGTAAAGATCCTGCTTTAGGGCTGAAGAGATGTGAAACTGTGGCATGAAAGCAGTTAATGGCAGGTGGTAGTCAGCTCTCCTCCAGACTATGCTAAGTGTGTTTGTTTGTCCTGGCCATCCTGCAGAGCAGATGCTGAGCGCTTGGCATCCTTCCCGCCACGTTCACAAGTAACTAGGGGAGCCCTCGAAAGCGGGCTGGGTGTTGGAGCAGGAAGAGGCTGTGACAGGCATGTTAAGAAGCCCGACGGGCACCTTTGGGGGTTAAAAGCAGCTGTCTTCCTAGCGCCTTGCGTCTCCTGGAGGATCCAGTGTCTGTCTGGAGCTGCGCGACGATTTACATTCCCTCTGTCTGCTGGGAACTTAATTATAAAGGGAGAATAAAACTGAAAGCATTTCTGGAATGCTTTAAAGGCTCATCCTTCCAGCATGCTTTGCTCCCCTGTATTACGTTTCATATCGTTCTTTTCAGCTGAGTGATTCCTCCCCTCTGAATGAAAGCAGAGATGATTACTCTGGGAAAATCTAATTACAGTTGCTCCACTTCTAATATTTTGCTAATGTTTTCTTTATCACTGTTGGTATCTCGCTACGGCTACCAGCTCAGGATCTAAACGCAGAGCTCCTCATTATCACTTAGTGCATCATTACCCATGGCCTGAGACACTTCAGAAGCAGTGAAGTGCCTGGCAGCTCCGAGTACAGAGTTCAGCTCCCGTACGGGTGAGGCTGGGCTCCTAAGCTGTGCATTCCCAGGTCGCTGGTGCAGGGCTCACTTCAGTGACACAGAAAAGACTGCAACCTAATCGCACGTTAGAGTTCTGATCCCCGCCTGGGAGGAGGAGTAAAGTGCACCTTTCCTAGGTTTCATTTTAGGTGAGAGCGTCTCATCGCTCCCGTCACGGGATGAAATCCAAGCTTTCAGTAAATGTAACAATTTATCAAATAAATCGTCACTTATTAGTTCCGTCCTACTTCGAGTTTGCAGGGCCGGTAGTAAAAACGCGTCGCGGAGAAAAAAAATAAGGATTTTCTTCCTCTTTTGTGACCGTCACGACTTCTCCCTGTGCCCTGGCAGGAGGTGCCGTTCTCGCGCGTGTGGGGCGGCAGCGCGCAGCCGCTGCACTGTGCCTTCTCCCTCGAGCGCTACACGCCCGCCACCACCCAGCTCTCCTGCAAGGTCTGCGTCCGGCAGGTCAAGGGCCACGAGCAGATCCTGCAGATCCAGACATCCATCCTCGAGGTACGGTGTTCTCCCTCCTTTTCGGGACGCGATCCCTCCCCGGTTTTGCCCTTGCTGTCTGTGGTTTCTTATGCCCTGTCTGAAGCTGTAACGAGGATGTAGGGCCTTACAGATTCCTCCTCCAGCAGAAAGCAGTGTCCTACAGCAATGAAAACTTCAGCGTCTGTTTCTCAGCCATGGAGCATCTTTGTCAATTAATTCTGGATTAGAGACATCTGTCCAGTGCTGAATGCACCACGCGGAGAACGCAGCAACTGAGCAAGAAAACCAAACACCTTTCTGTATAAAAACATCCTCAGAGTACAGCCGAGCATTTTCCCAGTTCTTTGTTATCTCAGGAAACCCTCCCATCGCTCTCCCCGTATCCCAGTCCAAAGTTGCCGCTGTGGTTTGTCCCGTTCTGGATTTTTCAGCTGGACGTAGCTGTCCACAAGTCCCCAGAGCACAGTGCAGTTCTGTCTTCAGGTGCACCTCTAGATGGAAGGGCTTTCTCCTGCCCATGTCAAAATGTGATTGAAGAGTGAGGATAATTTGATTGTAAAATAAATATATAAGTAATACTTGAAATGCTCATTGCTTTATAATTCCCTGGACTAACCGGGTACCGACTGCTTATCTCCCGTGTGCAGCGTGTGAAAATCTCCTGCTCTGCATATTTAATTTAAGCAGTCAGACCATGCAGTGTATCTACAGCACCCCTCTTACTTTGCATGGCTGACTTCTGGGATGCAGTGAGCGTTATATGAAGAGACTACAGCACCATTGTTATTTAATATTTATGCTGCATTGCACCGAAACGAATAACGCATGGAAATGTGACTATTACACGAGACTGGAGTCCCTGCCCAGGAAAAGAAGGGGCCAGATCCACAAAAGGATTTTTAATAAGGAAGAGCTGAGGTACTAACAGAATTTAGGTGTTTTCAAAAAACCCACAAATGAGAAATTTATGTGTCCGTATTACTTAAGCAATTAAAGACGTAGACACACGTGTGCTTTTGTGCTTTTTATGCCCTCACCGCCTGCTTTGCTTCTGTATTTTGTGCAGAATGAAAGAGACACCTTCACTTTCTTCGCACACGACGACAGCAGCTTCCCTGCCCAGCTGGGTCCGAAAGCCTTCAAAATCCCCTTCTCCATCCGGCAGCGAATCTGTGCCACCTTCGACACCCCCAACGCCAAAGGCAAAGACTGGCAGATGCTAGCACAGAAAAACAGCATTAACAGGTAATGGAAAAGGCTGTTTGGAAAGGTGAACATTTACATATGCAATGGGAATCGTTTGCTGCTCTTACGGTGTTCTTTGTTTGTTTGCTGGTGTTAAAGATGTGTGCACGGTAATTAAGGGACTCTCAAGGCTAAGCTGTAGTTCTGACACTGGAGTAGCTGCTGAGCACAGAAGCTGCCTTCTCCTCTGAATAAACCCCTGTGCCCTGTTCCACCTTTCTGTTTTGTATCCCAAAATGAATTATGCTTTTGCAGATCTTTTTTAAAGGAAAAGGCATATTTAAAAGGAAAGTCGTGCTCTACTGTTAGGAGTAGTATGATTATGATTATTAAAACTGAAAGGTGCTGAAAAAACTTAATTTACTACTCATTTTGCTGTTCTCACGTGGCTGAATTGAATGGGTGGAGGCAGCTTGCTCACAGAACTGTTTCTGGATTGTCCAAAGTCCATAAGTAGAAGGAGCTATAGTGTAATGTCTTTAAGATAAACACTTTGTTTTACCACATTCTTTGTAAGTATCACTCCTGCAAAAATCCTATAACTATGTATTAAACATTATAAATTGACACGTTAAGAGCTGTTAGGAAGAACGAATGCACCAGTGCAACCCCTCTCACTGAAGGTTTCTTGGGTTTCAAACACATCCGCAGCACCAGGCACAAGAGGGCACTTTCACTTTTATGGTCGCTACGGTAAATGCTGTTCCTCATCCTCTTTGTGTCACCTTTTTCTCCCCTCCTTTTAGGAATCTCTCCTATTTTGCCACACAGAGCAGTCCCTCTGCTGTCATCCTGGACCTCTGGGAAGCCCGACATCAGCACGATGGTGACCTTGACTCCCTGGCTTGTGCCCTGGAAGAAATAGGAAGGACACACTCCAAAATCTCAGACATAACAGAAACTGAGATTGAGGAGCCTGACTTCAACTACAGCAGACAGAATGGACTCTAGTCACATTGTTCCTCTCAAGAACTGATGGGCAGCTTTGGCTAGAGATTGGCTGAGGCAGGGAGGATATCAGGGTTTCTGCACAGTGTGCATGGAAACAGACACTCATTCCCACAAAGCAGTTTTCAGTTGGAGGAGCAGAAGCAGCCCTATTAAAAATCACCTCAGTAATAAGGACAACACAAGCTTCTCCCTGTCCTCTCTCATTTAAAATTTGTGTTTTACTGTCAAAACCAAAACTACATGTCTGTCATTCCTGGGGCAGGAAGAAGTGAGATACAGAGCCATAAAAGGTAAATATTATGACATAATGTATTTAGGAAAGAGTAAGGCTAATATACTGCCTAATGAGAATCAACAAATATGATACTGACTCCTTAGAGGCACTAGAGGTTAGTCCAAGTTTAAAGGTTTGTCTTCTTGGGGCCCTGAGCCCCCTTTGTCCTCTATCTCTTGATTTACCACACTTAAAGATCAGATGTGAAATGTCATTACTGTGACAGCATCGTGTTGTCACTTTGTACCTGCTACAGGGAAACTGAAAATCTGGCCTGATTCGCTCCAGATGTTAGAGGAATGAGAAGATCTCGCGACTATTTAATGGATAAGATGTGTATTCCAAACAGTTGCTTTGAAACATTCAATCCCTTAGTGAGTGTACATTTGCTGCAGAACTTTCCTGCCTATTCTGTTAACAAAAAGCAGAACAAAACCCTTGTCTGTGAAATCGGTGTGTGCGCCTACATGGGAGAAATTTGCTAAAGTTCTCGGTCTGAAAACTTTCTACTTAGTCAAAAAATGTTTCTTTGGGGGTGGATTTAAATAACCAAATAGAAGACAGGAAATTGCCAGCCCCATTTTAGCAAGTTTACACATTTTTTTTTTTATTATTACTTCACGTTCTGGGGCTAAACTAAAAGTAAAGGTGAAGCCAATCAGCACAGCTTCACGTTGGTTTAGTTTCAGACTGGAACAATAAACCCCACACGGTACTGCCAAAAATGGGCTTGATTGCATTGTAAAATTTGGAAACCTCAGAGGCTAGAAAGCTGTGCTAACGCTTGGGTTAGTTCCAAACATATTGCATTTGCCACCGAACCCAGCATCTAGATTGAGACTTCTAATTTTTTATACATTTCATAGAAAAACGCTTTCTTACTTCAACTGAACCAAAAAGAGAGCTGTCACTGTGAGTGCCCTGGTGGAACTGGTACTGACCAAATTTAACCAATCATTTTCCTTCTGTTGTCTTTAAAATCAGCCAAGGTGCTTGTTCACCCTGGGCTGGGGGATGGGAACACGCTCGGTACAAAGCAGGGACACAAACAAGACTTGAGGAGATTCATGGAAACGAGCATCCTGGGTTTTTCCCCGCAGCGTTGGGCCGAGAGCAGCGCCGAGAGCCCACGGGGTAGGTGCTCAGCGTGCAAACCTCTAACATCCTGAACCTGGCTCTTTGCCCAGGATTCCAGTTCTGAGAAGTACGGTGAACAACTCTTGATGTAAGGCTTTGCTTGTTCTTGCTGATCTGAAGTTGCAAGTTTCCCTGCATTCCCAGCTCGGGAGGCTGGAATGGTCTTAGACTTATAAATACTTCGACTTCCCCAAACACCTTCTGCACTTTAGTATTTCATGCAGCTTGACACGAGTTCCTGTTTGCACTGGGAAATCATAATGGCTGCAAGCATATTTAAGACTGAGACAAAAATACCAGCTTATTTGGCAGCAAGCTGTCACTGTTTTCAGCAGCACATGGCCCTCTCTCTGTTTGAATTATATTTCTAGTGACTTCCAGTCCTCCTCCTCAGAAACCTGTTCTTCATTGGACAAAATGTCATGAATTTTAAAAACCAGAGAACGGCACCCGCGGAAAGGCAGTGGCGTTGTCTGGGAAACCAGCTCCAGTCCCTCTCCATTAGTTACCCTGTGCTCAGCTGCTCCTCGGACGCCGTTTGAATCTTCTGCCTGGCTTAGGCAGGCCCCCACCACCTGACCCCAGGTGCTGCAGCACATTCAGGTCATTCCCAAGAGCTGTGTGCACGTTCCCATCTGGTTTTCCAAGTGTCCGTGAGCTACGCAGAGCGTGTGGGGTCAGGGAGCTGCTCTGCGGAGCTCAGACCCTCCGGGAAACGCACAGCCTTTACGTTGGAGACGGGGGTAGCTTTGAGAAGCCTCTGCGTGCAGCGACACCCGACTGCCCGTGGGCTGCCCAGCAAGGGGCAGGGGCAGAGAAACCAGCAGCTGCCTGGATGGGCTTCCTCCAGACACAGCTCAGAGGGCCTTCTGGCTGAAGGCAGCTGGGATGTGCAGCAAAAGCCAAGTTAGATCCAGCCCAGGGAAGGCTGCTGTCAGCTGACGAGCCGAAAAGGGGAAAGTGGCAAAGTTTCTTAGATGCCAGAAAAGAAGTGGCTCTGGCCCGAGGCGGGATTTGCATTGTGCACTGCTCAGGACAGCGTTGTTGTTTCCCTTTAGCTTTCGTTTCCTCATTGTTCTTCCCTTTTGCTAGAGCAGCTTCTTTGTTACTGTTCTTACCTTGGTGAATCTCTGACGTTTTCTCACCTGACGCTGTTTTGATGCTCTTGAATTCTTCAAGTGGACTAGAAATGCCACCATACTGCTTATTTCACCTTCTCCCACCAGGATGGGCTGAGCAAACCTCTGCTCTGCGTTTCCCACGGGAGCTTAGCTGCCCGTACGCCCGAGTCTGACACTAGCTCAGGTGAAAACCCATTTAGTCTCGTGTTGTGTGTCCTCCTGGTGACCAGGATTGACATTTTAGGGAAGCAGGGTAAGAAGCAGGCCCTGTGAACTTCCTCACCCCGGGACCTCCGCGTCCGTATTATCCATTCTCTTACAGGCTTCTCTTGCATTTCATTTCCACTCACACTCTTGTCTAGGCTGAAAGCCCTGCTGTATTCTACTCCTTTGAACATCCTTGCTGCTATTCTCTGTTTCACCTCCACTCCTGTGTCTTTCTGGAGACAGAGTGACAACAGGAGCACAGCCCAGCTTGGGCTGTTCCTCTTGCTGTTCCCACACTCGCTGTCGATTACAGCGGCTGTAGCACAAAGCCACGAGAGAGTGCAGGATGCTGAGAATGCCCTGGCTGACTTTACTGGCTAATTACTCAAGGTAGTAGATCCTGAGCGTCCAGAAAGTAAAACCTGAGGTGAAAAGAAGTGTAGCAGGAAAAAAAAAATAAGACTGAGCTGACAGAGCAGATGTCAAAATCATTAAAAAGAATTATCATTAAAAGGGAAGTACTTCTTCTCTGTGGTAATGGTGGATACTGGTAGGCAGTAACTGGACAATAAGAAATTAAGTTAAACTTTCGGGTGGAAAAATCAGCTCCAGTTTCTTTCTGTTCCCTTTGCGTGCCTGTCGCTCACCTGCTGCAGCGATGCCTGTTTGCAGATGCGCTCGCTGCTGTTTCGTTGGCATCAGGGGAGGATATTAATAGCACTTAGCACTTTGACTGGTAGAGGCTTATGCCAGTTCTCCCTTTTTTTTATGCACAGTCCTGGTTTCAGAGCTCAAGAAACTAAACGTTTTTTAGGCGTTTCTGCTGCCGTGTAAATGAGGCAGGCACGTGGATTCCGTTACCCTTTACAAACAGCTAAACGATACAAGCAAAAGATGTTAAATGTCTGCTTCCTATTTTCTACAGCAGAAAGCAGCAGACTTTTGCCAGCTCCCCCCCCAGCCTGCTGGAAGTGTGCTTTGGAATAGAGCATTCTCTCGAACAATTTGTATGCAAATGCTGGATAAACAGATATGCTGAACATCATTAGCGCCCTTAAAATTCCAGCAGCACGCTTCTAACATCTATCTTTAAAAGATTATCTTGGAAATCTGTTTACATATATGTATTATTTGATCCAAAACACAGATGTAAAGGAGCATCTGAAGCATGATTAGAGGCAGGAAATTAAAATGTTATTCCTTTCCTCTGTTTTATCAATGATGACTTTTGAAAAAGTATTTAAAAAAGAAATGAAGAGAGATCTCTCCGAAGGGAGATGGAATGTTACGCACTTCAGATCCCATCCAGCTGCCCTGAGCCTGAGATGCTGAAATAGCCATTTTGAATTCACAGCACCAAAGAACCTCCTCCAGTACGTTTCCATCTCCTAAGCACTTTTCCCAGCTATTTCTGCGCCGCGAGTCGTTTAAGACTAATAGGTGCATTTTAAAGATGACTTACAACTCTGTCACCAAAACGGTGCGCTTCAGAGCCCCGCCAGGCTCGGCGGCGTAAAACTAATTTACAGTTTTTACAACACTGCTTTTGCAGTCTTACCAGTTCCCATCAAAAATCCTCTAAGTCGCAGGGAAAGGAACCCTGCTCTCTGGATTTGAATTCCACTTCATCTCCCAGCACAAGCCCGATAGAGCCGAGATGTGCTCCCACAAACATTTTATTGGGCATTTTGCAATAGATGAAAAGATACCAACACGATTCTCTTAAATGCAGGGAACTATTTTTGTTCTTATTTTTTCTCTCTGACAATTGCTGACCAGCCTCCACGGGCCTGTGCCCAGCTTGCTTTCAGCAGGTTGAGAGAGAAGCTTACTCAGCATACATCACGAGAACAGGGATCTTGTCACAGGACCGCGCAGTGTTAACATCATGCCAAGGGTCTGGGTTTTGTGTCACTCGAAAGGTAGTGCTGTATGAGAGTTTTAAACCACTAGAGAAAATACAGCTTACATAGACAGTGCAGCTAAATTCAGTGAGGAGCTCCTGGGGACTTCTCTTCACTGTTTTAACTCCTTTTTTTTTTCTCAGTCTGTTTCTGCCCGTACAACACAGGTGTAAGCAAAGGGCTGTGTTATTTCTCGGGTGGAAATGAACTGAGTGGAAAGCAGGAAGTTATTTCCCAGCCCTTAACAACTGTGGATGATCTGAAGATTTGTCTGTCCAGCCTTTCTTTTACCAGTTTGCATTACACCGCAGAAGTCCACAGCAGCAGAGGTAGGTAGCACTGTTCACTGAGACCCTTTTCCCCCTTAACCCACCGAAGGATCTTTCCTGTGGGTTGTTATTCGGGGTACCTGCTTTGGCAAAACTCTCTTGGCACTATTCCTGCTTCAAAGAGGCTGGCAGTTCTTCCGTAGCAGCGTGTCGAGTGGAACGTATATCCTTTCTTGGATATCCTTTCTTGGATATATGATGATTGTCTAGTTAAAACTACTTAAAGCACAGAGGATTCCTGAGCCAACACCAGGTCTGTAACACACAATACCTGCAGCCGCAAACAAAACCCGGTACGCTGGCAAAAGACGCTGCATCATTTACCTTGTAACGCGCAGCCTGGCTCTTTTCTCTCATTGACAATAGTAGCATAAATGGTAGCAAAAATCTCCTTTCCAACATGGGCAAAAAATGAATAAATCACTCTAAAGAATCACTTAGAGAATCACTTGATAGTAACAGTGTCCACAAGGCAGAAAGCAGAACCGATGTTCTGCTCCCTGCCGCAAGGAGAGCTCTGTCGGTATCCGTGTTCTCTGTTCCGTCCCAAACAAAACTCAGTGTCTAGGATTTTGCCACTCTATTTTTTGTATTAGAGGTGGATAGTACAGCCTGTACTAATGTTTCTTGTCTGGGGCTTGGGTGGGTAGGGGTGTACTGTAATTTTCAAGCTTTGCAAAAGCTGCTTTTAACCGAGCTGTTCAGTTGTGTTGAGTAACTGGTTTGTGCTTTCCAAGGGAGTCCCAGTGGGCTGGGATCCAACGGGCAGCCTCCTTGCCTTGCTGTCACAGGGTAACTAGAGCTGAAGTCACTTGTGAAAATTTAGCTAAGGGACAGGGAGCTTAGATGGCCCGTCCCTGGTCTGTAATGTAGTGTGCTGTAATCTACCGGGATTAGCCACTCACCTACCGTAGAAGCGTGGTTTCGTCAGCAACTGCTTAGTTTGTCTGCCCCTGGTGTGATAACCTTGGTCGAGAGTGTACTTCTGCAGATTTAAGATGTCAACCCCCTGTGTTATCTGGTCTCTGTATATAAATCTTACTGTCTAATCCCAAAAGGGAAATGTGTAGCACAAAATGAAGTTAAGGGTGTTCTGTGCCAAGCCTGGTGAAAGTATTTCTAGTACGGTAGGAAGGGGAAGACACAGATCTAACAGCAAGCGTGTTTGCTACAGAAAAAAAAGCATGTTTCCTAACAAACCCTCACTTAGAACTGGCTGAAGCTTCGTTTTTGCAGTTTAGAAAAAAAAAACGTAAGACCTGGGATGCCCCCGACTGAAATTTGGACTGTTAACCTTAGGGTGATCTTTTCGAGCAGTTCCTTCAGTTCCCCTCCTTCCTGCACTGAACCGGGCGGGCGAGGGAGGAAGCTTTTGCCATGAAGCTTTAGACTCTGCATTCTTTCCACTCTCAGTCTAAACCTAACTAACTGTTAACTACCCACCCGATGGCTCAGCGAGCAGTACACACGCAGACACACACACACACATATGCACCTCGCAGGGGATGTGGCATATACATACTTCTGCTATATACTTGGCAACAGCAAACTGACATTCCAAACTTTTGACCGGCTGTTTGGTGGGAAGGGGAGGGGGAGCTTCATCCTAATCAAATACAAAATAAATAATGGTTTTATAAAAAAGATAAAGCCCCACAAATACTCCTCTAGAGGGACCTACTTTCTCTTCTGCTCCTTTATTTTTGCAATGAATAGGTACCGAAAAGGTTGGTTCTTGCTCGTGTGACTGAGCATTCTTCCCTCCCCCCCACTTCTCCCCACGGTTTCAGTGTTTAGAACTGGAAAAAGAGCAGAGGTTTGAATGCTTTCTTTAGTATGAAGCTGAAGGAGTAGGGAAGAGAGACAGAAGAATTAGATAAAAAAGCATGGCCTTGGCTTCATACCACACTTTCTGTGCCTTGTTCTATCAATGTAAATTCTGAATGTTGTACAGTAAAATACTTGGGAAAGACTCCTTGGAAAAGGCTGCACTGGCTTCTTTTTTCAGCACATGTACATATATAAATATATATACATATATATATTTGGTAATGCCAAACAGCTGTGTTATATTGTACCGGAAAAGTAACAACGGACAGTTTGGATGTTTTATGTAGAGTTTGCAGAAATTGTATGGCTATAGCCTTTTGAAGATAAATGTACAGACGTAAACTACTGCATATCAGTTATTTATGAATAAAGAGTCTTTTACTGACATCTTAGACGAATGTGTGAGTGGCACGTTAATGTCTGTGATAAAACAAACCGTTGACAAGAGTTCGTTGGCTGCCTCGCTGGTGAGCCTTGCGTGGGAGTTTATTCTGGGCAGTTTTTTCCAGAAAACTTGCCAACTCTACACAACAGGACCAGAGCTGAAGTTTACCCTTTGCTGACAACACTGAAACAAGTCAAGACGCTCACTCTGCTTTCCTGCTGGTCTCAACTACGACCCCAAGAACGCCAGTGCCCTTCTACCTAAAATTTGATTTAAGGTATTTCACTCATGCTTTATTTATTTGTCTGAGCACACGTACAAGCCCTACTCCAGGACTAGGTCATCTTTGTCCTTCACGCTGCAAAAGCGACAGCTCTTGTTCTGCTTTTTACCAGCTGGAAGAGGCAGAACCTCTCTGTGCCCATCTGTAGACTGACAAGTCCCTGGAAAACGCACACGGCTCCAGTGCTGCATCCAGCACTGCACCTCGAGTCCTGCAGCACTGGAAACAAAGCTGGGAGTTCTGTTCCATTTCCCATGGAAATGTAATCTTCTCATTTGTAGTGCCCTTTACTGAGAGGCACCAGATAAGAACTCATTGTCTTGATTAATCCCCCCCTAGAGATGAGCTCATAACCCAGAGCCCACTTAAAAGAATAGAAATACCAGCAAATTGAGCTCTGGGTCCTGCAATCAGAGCAGTGCTGATTACCCAGGAGCTGTCACCGTGCTGCAGCCTGACGAGGAAGGTGGCAAGAGAACACCAGCAGCCTCTGTGCTTATCTCTGTGTGTGGGCTCTGCCTGACGGGCCCTGGGCTTAAGGCAGTGCAGGGCTGCAGGTTTGGGGCTTGGTTTGTCAGGAACTCAGCTACCGCCAGCCTCGCTGCGCTCTCTCGGGTACTGCCATGCATCTGCTCTTAAAGTCCTGACCGTGGCCAGAGCCAGACCGTGTCTTTACACCAACAGAGACCAAAAGGTAAGAGAAAACCTCCAGCCTTCTGCTAGAGATGGGGCAGAGCCCTGTTCCGGGTGGATTTGATCTACACTCCGGTTGTGACTGTGGCACATTAACAGATACAATTAAGCATCAGCTTCCGAGCCTTTAACCTGGCAAAAGCAGACTCTGGATTTCACACTCACCTTAAGAGAGATGTGAGAAAATGGATTATTCATACATACAGAGCGGGTGACAAGCCGATATAAATCAAGCTATCCTTCAAACATTTTATTACATGCATTTAAGTTGTTATCATCCGAGATATCACACACCATATAATGTAATGGCCAGCCTTTATAATAAATAGAACTATCATCTTAACTGCCTTTGAGATTCATTGTAAAATTATTCATGATTAATTATGTTTGCAGAGAAATAACGTATGTTATTGTAAGAAGTTCACTGCGTTGTGATTAATGAACACCCTGCTTAGAAATGATACTGCTTGTAGAGGCTGCTGTCAGATTATCTGGGAACAGAACAAGTGCCCACTGCCCACAGCAGCAGGGTGGCATTCGGGTATTTACTGCATTCCCACTGCCATCCAGAGCCCCCCAGTCCACCTCTCACGCCCTGCTGCACTCAGCTACGTCAGAAATGGAGGCAGGACCCAAAAATACAAGGCATTTTACCTTAATAAAATGATTTTGCTTTTTTACTGCTATAATAAAGGAGTCATGTCTTGTTCTTGGTGGACAAATTAAATTGCTTTCTTTCCTTCACAGAGTCTGATTATTTTGAGAGCCAGATTATCACTTCTCCAAGCTCCTCGCATCCTCTTCTGCTGTGACACAGCCATCTGACTGTACATTAAAGGTCCACCTCTTTCCAGCCCAGCTGGCAGCAGCAGCACATTTCAGTAAAAGCCTCCTCCCTCGGCGTCAGCGGGGACACAGACACCAAACCCTGACACTGGAGTGCAGGTTTCACTGGGTTTGTGCCATGTGGTCCCCAACAATCCAGCTTTATACGGGTCAGTCAACCCCTCTCCTGCCCTGGCACAGTTCTTGATGAACTCTGAGATTATAAAGAGCCTCGGTATTCCTGTTACCACACTGAGACTAATTCATTTGCTTTCCACCAGTCAGCCACCTAACCCACTATTAGAATCAGTATCTTCCCGCTGCCAGTCAGGGGGTAATCTTTACTGATGCAATTAAAATTATAATTACTCTCATTCCCCTCGTCTTGTACATGCTTAGGGATTTTTGAAGAAGAAAGGCTTATTAAAACATGTGCTGTTCACAGATACCCAGTTTGAACTCAGGTAGAACGCCAGCTCGCAAGCTCGAGTACAATAAAGCATTGATCTGTCTCTGGAGATAGCGGAAGCTGGGTGATACTGCGGGAAGAAGATAAAACCTGAAGCTGAAAGGAAGTGGAGATCTAAACTGTCATGCAAACAACTAGTAAATATTAGTTACTACAGCAAGGGTCCCAGCTGTCCTGAGCAGTAAAGCCATCCTGGGCTCTGAAACCAGTCTGCAAATACAAAAGTTTCTGTGTTCTGAAGCTGAGTTTTAGACAGAATATCCGAACTACTGGGTTGATCTAAAACCTGGTAAAAACTCACCTGTTGCTCAGCATATCAGAAATTATTATGCAAAATGGATTCAATTTTCAAACAACTCTGAAAGACTGCGTTTAACAAAGTACCATTTCAACAGACTTCTCTTTCACTTCAAGCCTGAACATAGCAGGGGTAACTGAATAACTGACACCAGGGGTAACTGAATAACTGACACCAGGGGTAGCTGAATAACTGACACCAGGGGTA